>JBAMAW010002639.1:0-12236 GCA_037043295.1 Amiota minor
TCTTTAACTTTCCTCCATTTACTTTGCCTTAACTTCCTAGTCCTGACACTTGGAACTTGTTGTTGTGGTTCCTTGACATTTGTGCGTATTAAAACCCGTTGACAGCTGAAATAAATAGCGCTGAGATTAATAAAGTGCACCAAAAGGCCGCCATCGTATGCATCCCCATCATCCTTTCATCATTATCATCATCATCATCGTCATCATCATCAGCATCATATAGTTAGTTACTCATTGCCTCAGTTGTCGCTGCTTCAGGAAAGGGATAAATAAAGAATTGGTTGGCTTACATGAGTATCTGTCAAAGAAATCTTAAGTAATACAAGCAGATGTATGTATTGTACTTGTATATACGAGCATGGGTATACAACTGCTATAGAGAATAAAGTTTTTGACAAGTGATGGAACTTATGTGTTTCATTTCAATATGCTTGAAATAATTCTTCTTTATTCTTTGTTGTCCTTATGACACATTCTCCTTTAATGACAATATTTTCAGATTAAAGCTTTCGGTATCCGAAAATAGAAAAGATTTTCTCATCAAAATGATGAAATATATTTAAATTGAATAAGATTTTGTGTCTATAATATGGTGAATTTAATCAAATCCTTGAATGTAGCAATAGTTTACAAAAGCCAATACAAAAATTTTTATTTTGAAAATAATATTGTGAATGAAAATTATCGTAAAATGGTTACTACTTGTACTATATCAGAATTCAAAATGTCTTGGTTACTAACCACTATCCCCGGATCATAATAAGTATAACAATAAATCTTAGCAAAAACAAACAAAAAAAAGAACGAAGAAAAATTAGCCAAAAGAAATTAAAGCAATAGTAAAATCTTGCCTAATAAGTATAACAAAAAATCTGGTCAAATCTATGCCTAGAAATAGAAATGTTTTTTGTTGGCACTGTAAATTGTAAATAAATCTTCTTGAGTAAATGTTATTTTCTAAATCATATCATAATTATCATAGTTTAAATTTGTATGAATTCAACTTAATCTCGCAACATTTACTTAATAGATTTGTTAACTTCAACTAACAACAGAAACTCTTTATATGTATATACTTACATTTGGAAATATAAATGTAGCTAGACACCTTCCTTTCACTATGAGTATATCCACTATATCTTAACGAATTATGATCGAAATAAATAACAAATAAGCAAATGATAAATAATAATTTATATGAATACATCAGAGAGCTGGAACTACTAATTGGAATTGATTAGATGTTGAACTCTACATCTACAATCATATCCACATCTACATCTACACCCACACCCACACCCATATCCATACCCATACCGACCACTGTCCTTTTCATCTCTCTGCGCTCTTATTCATTTGTCCGTTTGGGTGTTCGTTCGGTTGACTACCCTCATTGCCGCCTGAGCACGTTTCGCAAATTTATCTGTGTCTGAGGCATATGTGTGTGCTGTACATACATACTGACTTCCCTCCATCTCTCCTTCTTTTATTCTACAACTGACTGTGTGTATGTGGATTGTAAGAGGACAAAAGTTTGAATTGGCGTTGATGGCAAAGTTCTTGCGATGCTCATCGCTTTATAATAAACGCAACGAGGTGGCGGTTGCTTATTTGGTGCGATGGTATATGGTAGTTCAGGACAATCTGCCTCATCTGACCCAGCTGTATTAATAAATGTGCTTAATAAATGTGATCGATTGAAAGTGATTCATTCCTTTTGTTCTTCTTCCGCCTCGTCTGATGTCTTGGAAAATTTTCCTCAAGCTAAGTTTCACAATTTCTTTGCTTAGAATCACTTTTATTAATTCATTCGAGGGCGCATCTGACTAATGAATGAGTTCGTATGAGGCGTTGCACTAATCACTTCATTAGCAGCCAACTTCAACTTATCATCATACATGGTGTGTTCAAATATCACATATTTATATGTGTGTGATAAATTTATTTAACCTGCAAATCGCAAATCGCAAATTCATTCATCATCTTTTGTGATTCGGCATTGTTGTGTGAGTGACAAGCTTCAAGCCGAAGCAACTTGAAATGTTTCCTGTGCCTGTTTGACTGACATTTAACTTTTCCTCGTCTCTACTCTAACACTAACTATTGTCAGTGATAAGTTCATTGTCCTTACCTCACGCATTCTATATGTGAGTTTAAAACACACAACGAAGTATGCACGCACACAATTGGAAACATTGAAAGGAAGAAAATGCGCGCGTCTCACGGTAACCTCAACCTGAATTCAACTCAACTCGTAGTCGCACTGAGGGCGCACTTTGTTTGCAATTTGTTTTGTTTGCGAATTTCACTCGTTTTTTCTCTTCTCACACACACATCCTTGGCTGGCTGGATGGCTGGTTGGCTGGCTTGGCTTCCTTTCTTTCCTACTCGCTTTCTTCGTATCGCCATCACTTGTTCAGACTTCAGTACTTGCGTAGTCCTTACGTCGACGTTGGCTTCGTCTGTAGTATTTTGGTTTGACTTCAACCAAAGGTTGAATGGGAAATGTGTGTCATGTTGAAAGAGCTCTTTCAATTTGGGTTAACTTAAAGTATTGCAAGATTCTGTTTTCAATTGAATTTAAATGAAATTTGGTTTATTGCATTCTTGGATGAAATCTTTTAATGCTTATATTGTAGAATTAACTTTAATCGAAAGCATTCCTTGTAAACTTTTTCTTACAATATGGTCACATGATGATGATGATGATGATGATGTCTGTCATTGACATGTCCACTATGGCATAAAATAAACACTCAAAATGCGATTGTTCACATTCCTTACTAGTATTTAAAAGGAAAGAATCCCTACCAAACTCATTCATTCATCTAATCCAATCATCCATTTCTCTATCTGTCTTTGTCTTCTTTTTTGTTTTTTTTGTTATGTATGCTATGCTGTTCCTGACTGTCATTGTCATTGCCATAATTTTTTCAACGCATCTCCTCCGTTGTCCTTGCACCGATAACTTTGGCTTCAGTTCTACCACCTTTGTGTTGTTGGTGCTCGCTATTCTGTTGAATTTCTTATTTAGGATTAATATGTCAACGTTTTTGTATTAAAGACAGGTGAAAAAACTTTATATATACATATAGTTAGTATATATACAGACGGAGATGTGTACAGACAACGTGGCATATGACAAAAGTTTTGATGCTTTTGATGTGACGTCCGACAATGAAAACGGACAAGTGGTTGCCCATACACTCTACAGATAGACTCTCTGCTGGATGGGCGTTGAACGACACGACATTGATGTGGGATGATGTTTCTTGTGCTTGAAGTTTGAATGGTCAATGACTGACAGGTCGAGACGTGTGTGTATGTCCGGGAATGTGCGAAATTCCATCGTGTCAAAGTAAATCAACAGAATTCATTGAATTGGATTAAGCTTCATCAGGACCAAGAAACCCAAATCATTTCAATAACAATACTCGTAGCATCCATCGCATGACCAAAACGCTCAAAATGGAAAGGCACAAAATAAAAGTAGAAATCATCATCGTCACAATCATAAAAAATCATTTATTAAAAATATACTTACATATTATATTCGAGTGTAATTATACTTATCACATTTATGGCATTTGACATTTTTTGTTTAGCTCCTGTTACTACTGTTCCTACTTCCTTTCCAACTCTTGTTCCTGCCCTTATATTACTAATTCCATCTATTAAATTGTATGTCATGAGTATGTCCTTTTATGTCTATATACTTATATATATATATATATATATATATATATATTCATTATTTTGTTGGTATTAAATGATTTTGGTGTGGTGGCTGAGGATATTAAATGAGAAAATTGTCAAAATAATTGATTCAACTGTCAATCACACTCATCAAATGTTATGTGAGCCAAATAAAAATGAATAATTGAACATGTGTAGTTCAGCCTACACATTTATATAAGTATGCGTGTGTGTTCCTTAAATTTAAGGGATTTCAATTGATGAAATCCGTAAACCATAAATAATATACTTATGTATAAAAGTTTAAAATAAAAATGTATTTGAGTGTGAAGCAATGGAATCACTAAGTCTATTTTTACCATAATAAAAACTGTATGATGAAGAAGGTATTCAGGCACTTAGTAATTTGGTCTAAGATCTAAAATAAAATATGTTGTATGTTGCAGTCTGCTTGAAATAGATTACTTTAAGATTTTACTATAATGTATTTCTGTTTTTTTTTTTTTATAAGACAACATTAAACAACCGCCTTAACAGCTATAACAAGTTTATTTGCTAAAAATTTGCAGATGATTTACAGTCTTAATAATTTCCTGGGTAAAGTTTTTTATATTAAGAAATGTGTACCCAAATGTCAGCAGAGTGAAGGCTTAAGTCTACCCCAGAAGGTGTTTGTAACCAAAGCACCAAAGCGGTTGCTTATTTGTTGATATGGTTCTTTGGGCGGCCATTATATCGGTAAGTGTGACGATTGATCTGCTCACGGACCGAGAGGATTGGCAGGTTCCTGGAAATAACGTGGGCAATGCATTTAACAAGGTGCATTTACGATTTCAGTTCTGCATCTTCTGGATGAGATAGATATTAGTTAGATACTAGCAGTTGTTCCCCAGGACTGTTCCACTATAGCCATATATTATTTTAATGCTTAGGCTAAGTTGATACCTTAGCCATCTTAGTTCCTAAAAATTTCTTTTCACTCCTCAATTAAAGTTTATTCTTATTTCATTGTATAATATCCGAAAATTTGAACTTTAGAATTGAATATGTGTATATAAATATATTCCATTGAACTACTAAGTATGTTATTCCATCTCTCTAGGATTTACTACTTGTTCGTCCTTCACATTATTTGTGTGTAGATAAGAATTTAATATGACAACCTTTCAAAGTACTTACTGTATTTTATGCTATTTTTAACGAAAGATTTTTGGGTTCAAATTAGTTTGCTTAAATTTTTACTGGGGGTCTACTCTTCGGTTATACGTGAGTAGTTTCTGTTCATAACAAAAGCATTTATGTAGTATACACATATGAATTTATATAAGGTTTGAATATAAGTAAATACATATTTATGAATCATGACAAAGCATTCATTTATTGTAGTTTAAAACTAAATATAAAAAATAATAAAATATCTTCTGCAACAACAATAAACTGAATGAATAAATAAATGAATGTATGAATGGAATGTGAATGAAAAGGAAAAGGAAAAGAATAATAATAATAATAATAATAAATAAAAGTAGAAATCTTAATCAACGTAATAATAAGATTGTCAACTTGAGATGACATTGTCAACTCAGTTGTCAAAAACGCACATCAAAGCCAGACGACAGCAATGCGTATTAGAGTGGGAACTGTGTAGAAAAAAGAAGGAAGGAAGGTGGAAGTGGAAAAAACAAAGGGAAATTGTGTTTAGCTTTTGAGGATGATGTCCTCACGTGTCCTCATGAGTTCCTTGTCACTATTGTTGTAGATGTTAATGTTTTTGATATTTCTGTTGTTGTTGACATTTCATAGTCACTATTTTAGCCTTTGATGATTGTGAAAATGATTTGTGGTTTACCAATGGATCATTATGATGATGTTGGTGATGATGGCGATGAGTAAAAGCCTACGACGATGAGTGATTAATGCTCTTTAATGATATTATGCAGATGAAGTATACTTTTAGGCCCTGGAGTGAGATAATGAGAACCATAGATTCATGTACAGTCAATTCCATTTAGCAGTAACCGAACTTACCTGCAAATTTCATTTACGTGCATAAAGCAAACTGTAGTGAATTTAAGATTTTCTTGCTTTTTATTTCGCTAACTAGCATATTTCATGAATTGAGTTGAACGTAATTTTGTATAAGTGAAACATAGTTCAAGGTGCAGTTGTCGCATATGTTGACAATGGCGATGACAGTCAACTACAATAATAATAACAACAACAAATATTGAAAATGTACGTATGTATATATTTACCATGTGTATCTCAATTCATGGTGCAGAAAGTGCAGAGGGATGAACTGCAATGAGATGCAAAGCGTCGAACCAAAGACAAACAATGCAACATCAAAGCAAATCCCAAAAGCATTTTAAGCGGAGAAAGCAGATGAAAATCACCGAAATGAACGGTAAAACTTATGCATGCAAAGCGCCTCAAGCGTCATCAAGACAAGCGACAAACCGTGCAACTGCGGCATTAGCTCCGGAACTCATTGCACGGCAACTAATTAACATTTTGACGGTATTCACGATGTTGCAAATGCAAACGCCAGTGACATCGAGTTTGACAAATACACTTAGCGGTTTGACATTTATTAGGTTAGGAAGCATTCGACTGCAAATACGTGCGATTAAAGATGCCAACTGATGTATCTGTGTATCTTTCATATGTACGAGTATGTTGGGTGGTGTGTATGTGGTCTCAATTAACGATACTTAGGCGACAATTCGTTTTTCATGGCTATTGGCTTTGTTAGTTCGTCTCACTCGAAAGGATCTTCTTACTCTAAGGAAGACGATTGATAATCCCTTCACATAATTGTAATGTAAACGCGAACTATAAATGCAATTTTACTTGACATTAATTGGCTAAAGGCTAAATTGGTCATTCTCGCCAAAATCCTAAGAGTGTCTTAGCCAATGCAATTTGAACATCTAATTATCAACTTATCATGCAGTGTGACTATGCTTATCATAAATGTAGCCTTTTGTGAGAATTTAAGGAGATTACAAATGAGAATTGGAATCTAAAAGACATAAAAGATAGGAGTTATTTTTATATCCATCAGTATTTGATGGTTACATTCGATTTTCTGATGTTGGTTTGTCATACTTAGAATGCCTGTATAAGTAGAATTTTAGCCCTCTTTGAAGATTCTTAATTTTGCAAATGAACAACTTGCGAATTATCTTTTAGGCAAACGCGTGGTTAAAAAGTGTCTCGCGCGGAATATTGTAATGTAAAAAAAAAAATGTAAAAAAAATATCATACTTTCCGTAGAGATGTAGAACTTCTGAAGTACAGTTAATTCCTGCTACAATGCCCGATTCCATAATAGAAATTGGTAAAATAGAATTGCTACGTTGCGCGACGTTGCTCGTATAAATTGCTTCTCTATTTTCTTGTCGGTAATCATTCAGATAATGTGTAGTGTATAATGATTATAAACAGACTTGTGGCAGAATTTCAAAAGAGACGGGAATCATACATACATGATGATGTATTATGGTAATATAGAAAAATTCTTTGTCGAAGAATGTATTCATGTACATCCTTATTTTCCCCCTCCGGGAAATTATTTTGGGTTTTATACCTTCATGTATATAACTCATATTCCTGGAGGGAACATTATTTTCATTTATAATTTGTGATCCAGGTTATCCTCTATAAATTGGTTTCTTGGCTACTACATGAATGAAAACATAATGGGGCACCAACCCATGGACTTGTTGGGGTTCAAATTGGTAGTACCTTCCGGTACGAAGTCTGACCAGAGGCTTTTTCTGGTACCACGGGTGGTCAGGAGCCCACGGAACTTGTTCCGTCCTGGCCAGCGGGTACGGCCCCCTTGTGGGAGTATCGTGGTGGCTATGGTTTAATACCCAAATGCGGGTAGAGTAATAACTCGACGTGGAGTTGCGTTATACAACCGGGTGCTGTGACCCAGAGAGCAGCAGAGGTTTTAGGCGGGCCTCGCTCCCCACCAAGGAGGGAGTCATATTCCAAATTTAATATGACTCTAATTGGTACCTGCGGATATTTATCCAAGGGGACGCTGATTGACGTTCAATCCACGTGCTCGGCACCGTGTTCTTAAGTCTTCTTACAGACAGGCGAGCACGTAAAACCTCGGTACTTCAATGTACATCCTTATTAAACAGTGATAGCTCGAGACGGAGAACTAAAAGAAATAAAGAACTTGAAACAATTTACCCAAACATTGTCATACCCTGAAAAATGTGCGTATCGACGGCAGTCAGCAATTGCGGCGTTCAGCGGAGTTTTCCTTGCCTAAAGAAGTGGAAAATTATCTTCGCTCAACCATAACAGTTTAAATTCGCTAGCGATACTCAAAACTGATTGCTATCTTTAAATTACAATACGATGAAGTTATTGACAATTTCGCAATACAAAAATGTAGATGCAGAAATTTTTAACAAATGTGTTTGGATTCATAATTCTTTTTAGTACTTACTAACTTTAAATATTGTATTGTATATAATTCTATTCATAGATCTAAATTTTTTATATGTGAAACATTAAGTCCTACGTACAAAATAATAATTAAAATACATTCAACTGCAAAAGGTTTACAATATTCACAATTAATTAAACATCTGTTTAAGGAAGGGGAATATCAACATTCTATTCCTTTCTTTGCTTTATTCACCCTCATCTCATTTTTCAGTGATGCCCACCTGTTAAGGGTACACGTGTCATATTATATTTCAAAATATAAGGTCACCAGAGGGCGCCTAATAGGTACTAGAGTAAGGTGTCATCGACATTTATTCCACCTTGGTATATTTCATTTATATTGCATTTAGATATCAATTAAATACAGTGCGTAACAGCTTCAGTTTTAAAAAGCCCAAAATATAAATATTAACAGCCATTTAAGACACTATTAAGTGTTTAATGAGATTTTTAGAAATTAGGGTGGTTAGTATTGTTTTGTAGTTTCAATTCAATTTCATATCTCATTTTATTTTTCCATTACTTTTTTACAATACTATTTTTAATAATAAGATAATATTTTCGAAAACTTTTATATTAACAAGTTTTCTGCTTAATTTTTTATAATTTCCGTACATAAAAATGTCATTACTTTTTCAACATTTTGCAAAAACAAAATAAGGAAACGAGACCTTTGAAATTTAATGGACTTCATTGACTAATAGACTCGCATTGCCAGATGCCACTCACTGTTGCCACTGACGCATTGAACGCAATACACTTTGACAAACTGTCAGATATTTTTTGTTTTCTTTATTTTTACCTACTACTTTCCGTTGCAAGCTGAGTGAAGTCCGAAAAAATCGCAACAAGTATTAATTGAACAAATTTTAAACATAAATTTTTTTTTTTTTTTCAACACAAAAAAGGCAAAATGGCGTCGAGGTGTCTATGATGATGTCAAAATGGAAATGGCCGAATGCGGGTCGGGCAGAATGTGGAAAAATGTGATGGAAATGATGAGGATTTTGAGGAGGAGTGGAGTAGTGGAGTCTTGTGATTGTTTTATTGATTTCGCATAATAAAAATGTCACATAAACGTGCATGACGGGGTGCTGCGGTATGAGAGAAGGAGACTCAGGCTGACTGTCTGACTGACAGCTTGTCTATTAGTATGTTCAGATGTATGTATGTATGTACATGTGTGTGTGTGTGTGTGTGTGATTGAATAACAACAGCAACAATAAATTAATTAAGCCGATAGAGACAGTTTAATGTCATTTAATAAAATATTGACGCATACAGTGACGATGCATCAATGATTGAACTCATACACACTCACATTTACTCATATGGTATATACGATCATAAATAAAGACATGCTGACAGCGATTTTCGCAGTTGAGCATTAAAATCAATTGACAAAATCAATTGATTTGGCGGTTAGTCGTTGTCTATTTGGCATCCCATTTTCTCTCCCTCTCTCTCTCTCTCGTCGTTAAATGGTACTACCATAGATATACAGAAGTGCAAACATACACACATACACACATGTATATATCACCATAGTTGCATTGAAAGTCAGGCAACCATAGTTGATTGCATAGCACCGGAAGTTGATTGATTGACAGCAGACATATTGCACGACGTCGATGACGACGATTGATGAGCAGCGGTAGATAGATAGATAGATAGATAGATGGATTATTTAAAGGAGTCTCTCATTCTGAATGTTATTTTTATGTATTTTTTAACTTCTATCTACTAGTACTCAATATCAGTTTATATTCATTTACAGCAAAAATTCAATATTATAGTTTGTTTTGTTTTTTGGGTTGTCAGTTGGTTGCTACACTTTCATCATTTGGATTCGGTCTCCGACTCGAACATATAATCACATAATGAAATGTTAATTTTGACACGTCATTAATATATATTTTGTCTGAATTCAGACGATTCCACTCGATTCCACTGGCATTGCATCGTAATTAGTTTTGACGTTGCTCGTTGCACAAATTAATTTATTTGACATGTCAGTCCGCAACTGACATTTATTGCGGAAAAAATTATTTAATTCGATTGATATGCACATTGAAATAGTTTCACATATGCACTTATAACATATATCGTATGTATGTAATAAGTATGTACGCTACAAAAATTATGATTTAATATAAGAAAAAAGGATATGTGTACTGAGATTTGATTTCACCTCTAACTTATTTCTAATATACACACACCACTTAGGTATATACATATTTATATTCATAGTCTTTGTTACAAAAGTATCATCTTGACATTTACTTCAGGAAAAACATGCAAAGAACAATACGATTACATCTTAACAAAAAATAAGGTACGCATGAGCTCTAAAGTTGCATGAAAATGCCAAGTGTGAATGACGATGATGTCAAATAGCAGTTCTGCAAATAAGCTAAATTATTATTTCTACTTATAAGCTACGAATGTTTTTTTTTTTCTTTTTTCGGTATCAAAGTAAGTAAAATTCGTAAGGTGGCGAAAAAATTTATCAAAGTAAGTGTATTGAAATAAGTACAGAAATTGTAATAAATATATTATTACTCGTATTTCTATATTCTGTAAAAAAAAGACATTTCACTTTTGGGTAGAGTTGCAATTCTCATTTAATTTACAATGTTGGCGGCCCTGACTTTACGGTTTCCGATACCAATTTGTGTCGAAAATTTACAACATTTACGATGTTTCGTGAAGAACCTGAATAATTGTTATACACACTGTTTAATTGTTTTAGTGAATTATGTACTTCATATGACGCTCAAATCGATTCTGCGAGTTTCGATATAACGAAAATCGATTTTGTTACTTACGTTTACATGAGGCAGTCGACATCGCTTTGATTAAATCGATTTCGGTTTGTTTCCTTATGTTATGTCATAGTTGCCATATGCATAAAAATAATGTGATTTTCTTTACAATCACATTGAATAAAATAATATATGAATGTATAATATTTATCTTGATTTTTAAAAACGATCTACAATAAAATTTCTGTATAAAAATCACAAATTATTAAAAGAAAGTTAAAATAAAGCAAAATAATTAATTCTACCACATGGTAATAACTCTTATGAAACAACCTTCTGAATTCCAAATCGAATAGACAGTGCTAACTGTTTATATGACACCGGAAATCGACTTACAAAACCGAAATCGATCATATATATATATATATGACCTCAATTCGATTCGTGCGTGAAATTCGCTTTGAAAATATGGTTTTGAGCGTCTTGTAAACTAGGGAAATATCAATATCAAACAAAAAATTATTTTCACTAATCCAATCAAACCAACTTAATGATCGCAACTCATCGTGTATGGGCCCTATGAACCAGAGTCGAGTTTTTTTTATTTGATTGTTGGCAGTTCTGTGGCAAAGCATATTTATTCGGAACGACTACTTAAGCTTCATCCTCTCTTAAAAAATTTATTAAAATACCAAAATGGAAAAGGAAAATGTATCGCAAAACTCTGGCTTGGACAAATCGAAGGCCCAAAACAAAACTGAAGGTGAACATTTTCATTTGTTAATTGTGTTTTATTTTTTTTAAATTGAAATAAATTTTGTAAATTCCAGCAAAGAAGAATGGACCGAAGAAGACAAAAGATGAGAATGCTCCGAAGCGAACGGTTTTATTACGTGAGTGCAAGGGCAAGAAGCTACCGGAGGTGCGTGACTACCTAATCGATTAAGCGGTCTACTTTGACATTCTCGATCATACATACTTACGTACTTACATACATATGCACATATGCACATATGGCTGCAAATAAATGAGTTTGTAACTCTTTCAAATCAAATAATTTTGCTCGTATTTGTTGGTTTTTTTTTTATTGTAAATCGAAACCAATTTTGTTTACTTATTTCTTATTACAATTGATAGGATGAGGTTCTGACACTTTGCATTTAGGGCAATCACCAAATATGATCAGAATGACCCTTTCTGCATTTGGTTATTTGCCATGCAACAACGCACAGTGCCTAGTATAAGTAAGTATACGAAATTATAGTTGCTGCGACTCCTTAGATACTTTTGTATAGAAGT
>JBAMAW010002647.1:0-21448 GCA_037043295.1 Amiota minor
TCCAAATAGAAGGAAAAAATGCAGTTTGAAGTGATAAATTGAAAAGATTCAACACAGTACTTAAGTACACAACTATGGTATTTTGTCAGGACCGGGTGAGTAAGTAGATTTCAAAGATTTTAAATTGGTAAGAAGACACTCTTCACCAATTACAGGAGAAACAATGTGGTTGCATTGGGAAATGGGATAAGGATAACGATTGTGAATAAATGTTTTAGAAGAATAAGTGAATGAAAAAATTTTGCGAACAGGTCTGCAATACTCAAATCACAAATTCACAAAGTTATAAAACTTCTTTGGGTCACGCGAAAATTACAGCCTACAACAAGAGAGGTACTTATTGTAACAAAGGCTATTAAAAAAAAGAAAATAAGCGTTAGCCACACAAAAATTCGCAAAAGCAATAGAAGAGCCAGTACTCTTGTATTTTTTATAAAGCCTCGACTTAATGTTCTTCAGGTTAGAAAGTGTTTTTGTAAACCAAGGTGGTTTGAAGGATACTTTACAACAAACGTTAAATAAAAAAAATTTATTGCAGTAGTCATATCACAGCAATTAAATAAAAAGGACCAATCAGCTCCAAGAGAGATTGTATTTAATTGGGAAAAGTTTACTTTGCGAAAACAAAACCGCCGGTAGCATGTAGATGTTGAGGCAGAAACAGGACAGGTTAAAGAACGGGATATTTCCAATGTTGGATGGTAAGTATCCTCAGGAAGGCATAAAGGTTGGGATTTTGAAACAGAAGTACCAACAGAATCATTACTGAAAAAAGATCAAGTTATCTATTTGAATGATTGACGAATTAATTAATTGAATTAAATACAATTTTTCAAAAAAAACTCCCGATCTCCCCGCGAAATGTGTCCACTGTGATGAGTCTCATACCATTTATTCTAAAACTAAACCAACAAAACGTAAATACTTCTGCAAACTTCTCATACGCAGACGCCACTAGAAACGGTCCTTTTGTTCAAACCAACAATCAAATTACCCGCAAGAAAGTGCAACCAGATGAATTTAAGTACCAGTACCAACAACCCAATTTTCCTACTACATTTGAGGAATGCTTCGCGTCTCGAGCGGATAATGGAATCCCAAACTAAAATGATGGAGCTCCTGACTGTAATTATCTCCAAATAATGGAGCAAATAGGTCTTCGCATTGACATTTGGAGTGCCAATGGCTCAGGCAACCACACTAACGAACTTCGTATTTGTATTTCAAGCCACAAAATTTACATCATGCTCATAAGCGAGACTCACTTTACATCTCGATCGTTCTTCAAACTGTCGGGTTATGAAGTTTATCTTACCAGCAATCAGGCGTGCAGAGGAGCCGCAATTTTGGTCCAAACTGGATTAAAACACTTCCCCTTGCCTCCTGTCGGCCACACCTGGCTTCAATGTGCAGCTGTGAAAATCTCCACCGATCGTGGTGAACTGGTGATCGCCGCTCTATATCGGGATCGCCTACACCCTACCCCAATGACAATAACACCCTTCCCGACGTGTTGGATTTCGCTATGTTTGTTGGATTTCCGCCAAATCGTTTGTCCATCTCTGACTCTTCAGATCTCTCTTCAGACCATCTCGTCTGAGGTATATGACAAAATTAAAGCGATCATATTGAAGAAAACTCCAGGGTACGATGGCATCGACGGCAGAGTGGCTAGGGCTCTTCCGCCGATATATATATATAGATATATATATAATATTTGAAAGAATATTTATTGGTAGAGTACTGGCTGTATTGGGCCTCCAGAACGTCATTCCAAATGACCAATTTGCCTTTAGGGAACACCATGGTACCCCGGAGCAAGTTCATCGAGTCGTTCCCCACATTCTATCTGCACTCGAGGGCAAGCAGTACTGCGTTGGCTCTTTTCTGGACAAGCTTTTGATCATGTCTGGCTTCAAGGACTGCTTCACAACTTAAAGGATATCCTACCTTCTGGTCTTTTTAAAGTTCCAGAATCCTTTCTGTCGAACCAGGAATTAGGTCTTACAAAATAAGGCTCTCAGGACAGTAACCAATGCCCCCTGTTTTGTTAGGAACTCAACACTTTATAACGACCTCAACATGCCTGCAGTTCTCCAGGAAATAAACTTTATTATTAATTAATAAACTTCTTTTTTTCTTTGTTTTCCTTCAAAATGTGTATAAATCAATCTCTGTAATTTATTTCCCTCAAACACTATTTTATAGCTTGAAGTGGTTTAATGTTCCTAATAAATGTTTATACAAAAAAAAAAAAACAAAACAAAAATAAAATGTATTATGATTTACAGTTATTGTACAATTATTTATATGTGTTATTAAATTTTTGCTTATTGAAGCAAAGGTGAGTAAATCCAAAAATTATGAAGCTGAAATGTTACGGAAATCACAATGTGATGATGCTTCAGAGACGTAGTATAGAGACGCACAAGACAATGCAGCATAGAGAATAAATGTTTATGCATGAGTAAGAGAGAGATATAAAATGCTTTTACGAAGAGAGTACGAACAAGTGGCCGAAGACCAAGCGAGCGTCTGTGGAGAAGGGAAGTGCGCGGGTTGCTTGTGTTGTTGATGCTGCGTTGGTGTTGTTGCTGCTGCTGTTTGGTTTTGATAAACAATGAACAACAATAAACTTATGTTAGTTTTTACAAGAGCGTATGAACAAGTATTATAGTTGTTTTCATATCATGTTCTTATATTCCGCCTAATTCTCAATTTGGAAATTTATTTCAGTCATGCCAATGCTATGAACTCAGTGAATAACATTCTTCGAGACCGTGATTCTCTTATCGCGCTAGGTGATTTTAACCTCCCACGCATTTCGTGGTCCTTTTTCGATACCTCGGATTATCTAGTTCCTTCAGCGCATCATGATCTCTTGACCACTCTTTATTTCAAATGAACTCTATTGTCAATCATTCAAATAGAGAACTTGATCTTTTTTTCAGTAATGATTCTGTTGGTACTTCGGTTTCAAAATCCCAACCTTTATGCCTTCCTGAGGATACTTACCATCCAACATTGGAAATATCCCGTTCTTTAACCTGTCCTGTTTCTGCCTCAACATCTACATGCTACCGGCGGTTTTGTTTTCGCAAAGTAAACTTTTCCCAATTAAATATAATCTTTCTTGGAGTTGATTGATCCTTTTTATTTAATTGCTGTGATATGACTACTGCAATACATTTTTTCTATGCAACGGTTTTTAATGTTTTCAATGCCATTGTCCCCTTTAACGTTTGTTCTAAAGTATCGTACAAACCACCTTGGTTTACGAAAAGGCTTTCTAACCTGAAGAACATTAAGTCAGGCTTTATAAAAAATACAAAAGTACTGGCTCTTCTATTGCTTTTGTGAATTTTTGTGTGGCTAGGGCTAATTTTCCTTCTTTAAGTAGCCTTTGTTACAATAAGTACCTCTCTGTTGTAGGCTGTAATTTTCGCGTGACACTAAGCAGTTTTATAATTTTATGAATTCGAAGCGCAAGTCTTCTTTATTTCCCTCGTCGATGTTTCTAGTTGACGAACAAGACTGCAGTGATTTGGGTATTGCAGACCTGTTCGCAAAATTTTTTCATTCACTTATTCTTCTAAAACATTTAATCACAATCGTTATCCTTATCCCATTTCCCAATGCAACCACATTGTTTCTTCTGTAATTGGTGAGGAGTGTCTTCTTACCAATTTAAAATCTTTGAAATCTACTTACTCACCCGGTCCTGACAAAATACCTAGTTGTGTACTTCAGTACTGTGTTGAATCTTTATGTAAGCCGCTCCTGAATCTTTTCAATTTATCACTTCAGACTGCATTTTTTCCTTCTATTTGGAAGGAATCCTTTATAGTTCCTCAACATAAAAAAGGTACCAAATCTGACATATTCAATTTACAGAGGCATTGCAAAACTTTCGGCAATTCCAAAGTTGTTTGAAAAAATTTGCATTGCATTATTGGATCATGATAGGTTAGGTGTTTTATTTAGATTTGTTGAAAATGTTAATGGATTCTAAGATTCTTTGTCTATCTTCTATTATTGTATCTTTAAGCAGAGTAATGGATTTGTGAATATGATTATTGCTTTCGATTTGTTCATTAATTGTTATAATTTGGTGATTGTTTTCGTGGTTATTGTATAAGCGTTATTGAGTGTTCCTACAGCATTTACCAGTCATCGTTTTTGCCTATTTAATGATGTAATTGATTTTACTTTTGATCTAATCGTTTCTATTTGTGTTAGATATTTTTGCTCGTTCTCCTTTAGAATATTGATATTAGATTCTAGGTTGTTTAATACTTATTAATGTTATTTCATGCGGGTTTATTACATGCAATATTATTTTAGTGTTATTAGCTATTTCGGTGGGTGTTTACACTAATCTCATAAATCTCTGCTGGTAACATTGTTACTTGTGCTGTTATTTGGGTCGAGTGTATTACCAGTAGGAGGAACTGTACCTGGAATAATGGAATATTTCAGTTGGCGTTTTATATTGGAAGTGAATTTGGGCTGTTCTTTGTGTCTATTTTCGACATAATTTTACCTGTTTTGATTTGATTTTCTGATTTTATCTATTTTTGTTTTATTAGCATTATGTCAAATATTTGTTTGTGGCCTACCTATTGTTTTGGGAGGTGCGAATGGTGTATTTAATTGTACTGTGGTATGTGTTATTGTACAATTTCTTTTACAGATTTAATGTTCTTATTTTTTCTGTAAGAGTGTTATTTAATCGCTCAAGATGTCTGTTTCCAGTGCAACTACTGGGTTTAATCGCACGGAACTCGGTGTTTTCTTTAGTAAGAAAATCTTTTTACATTCGAGCTATTAAATTCGTTATCGAACACAATTTTTTTTTATTTGGCCTTTTAAGGCAAGAAGTTGTATTTTATCAACAATTTTTTGATTATTTCTGTCTGGTAGTGTTAAGCATGTAGCATTCTTTGAAAATTTGTCAATAAATACGATACATGATTGCTTTGAATTGACATACATAAGCATCAACGTGGACAATTTCATTAGTTGGTTTTGGTGTTTCAGTTCAATAAAATTAATTTTTAATTGGATTGCGGTCCCCCGGAACAAATATCACAATTATTAATGGTCTTGTGAATATGTTCTTTAAGTTGGGATTGTATATTTTTAGCTTTAATTGTTCAAAAGTCGTTATACTATTCTACAATGACCACTCCAGTGTTTGTGAAATAATGCGTTTTGTTTGTTAAGTCCGTCAATGTTTTCGATGTCTTTCGCTCGTTTTGAACATTTCGCGAATTTTATGTGAGGTTTGTTTGCGAATTATTTTAAGACAATTTTTATAATTCTGTTATCTTACCTTTTGTAATTTCCCTGCGAATAATGTTGATAACATTATTATTATTTATGTCTTCATTGTCGATGTATATTTGTTATACTCTTCACGCAGTGAAGAAGACAAAAGAGACCACATAAAGTATACCATATCTTGATCAGCTCGATTGGACGAATTGATTAAGCCATGTCCGTCTGTATTAATACAAACTAGTCCCTCAGTTTTTGAGCTAGAGAGCTGAAATTTTGCACGAACCTTTCTTTTTACTATACGCAGACATTTGTCGGATTCAGCCGAATCGGTCCTCTAGGGGGGTACCTCCCATACAAACACACATTAAAAATCATGTTTATTAGAAAAACTTTTTGTTTTTTGTCCTATTGAACTGAAACTTGGATACTATCAGTTCTCAAGACAGCTTCTCTGCATTTCCGGAACCAGCCGAAACGGACCACTATGGGCGGTACTTCCTGTACAAACCATCCACTTCAAATTCTTTTTTTTTTTTTAGAAGAACTGTTTCGTTTTTAGGCTTATTGAACTAAAATTTAGATACTATAAGTTTCTAATCAATGTCCTTAAAATGCGTAAATTTCAAGACCCTAGAGTTACTGGATCGTATAGCTCCCATACACACACAAACCCAAATTAAAGTTTTTATTAGAAAAACTTTTTTGTTTTCTGTGTTATCGAACTAAAATTTGAACTGTATAAATGTCTGATCCATATTCAACAACCGTGTAGATTTCATTACCTTAGGATTACTGGATCGTAAAGCTCCCATACCAATATTTCGGTCTCAGTGTTGTTCAGTATAAATGCTCTATGTATACTGACTATACCCTAAACATAAGCCACATCAATAATCAAATATTTCTGAATGCTCTATCACAGAGCGTAGGCAAAAACGTTTTCTAGGCGGTGCGTAAACATAATGATGTTAATGATCAGCACAAAGAAAGTAAAAAATCAGTTAAAATTAATAGTCTTTAAGTCTTTACGAAATTCATAAACTCACACATACACCTTAACTTATGTCTGCTTGGAGTATTTCATTCTTCTCTCTAAATAGTTATTATTATACTGAAGCGATTAGGTAAATACAACTAAAGTTTATTCGTGGTATAGTGGTTATATAGTGAGACTGCCACTCCGAAGGCGTGGGTTCGAGTCCAGCACTGGGAATATTTTTTTTGTTTTTTTATATTGACAATTTTCCTTTTGAATTTGTTTTGTGTAAATATAAAATACTAGCTTTGTCCAGCTCCGCTTTCCTGTAGCCTTTCAAACAACAAAGATAAATAAGTAAAAATGAAATGATTAAGCTTTGCAAACATAATGATGCTAATAAGTAATCAAAAAATAAACATAATGATGATAATGATCAACAAATATACTTTTATTTTTATACTCTTCACGGAAGTGAATAGTATTATAAGTTTGTCATGAAGTTTGTAACAGGCAGAAGGAAACAAGAAAAACCACATAAAGTATATACAGTGGTGGAAAAAATAATAGAAACAAGCAAAAAAAAACTTATATTTTAAAAAAAAAATTTAATTATAAACTTTTATAAAATATTGAGTATCCAAATATTTCCTATACTTATATTTACACTAAAAAACAACTAAAATTCAATAAAAACATAACGTGAAATAAAAATGTATTCCATCTTCCAATTTGCTATTGGAAAAAATAATAGAAACAAAACGAAAAAAAATAAAAATCATCAATCCATATAGTAGCCAATAAGTTAAAAATACTTAAAATTAATATTTGGTCGCCCCGCCTTTTTTCCGCATTACTTCTATACATCTACGACTCATATTGGGACTATGCATTAATTTTAAAGGTATTTTCACCAAAAATGGGGCTTTATTTCGATTTCAAAATGGATTGATACATCATTCAAAGTACTGTCCGTCGCTAGCCACAACCTTTTCCCATTTTTCTTTCAATTTCCGGATTCCGTTTCTCCAAAATTCCGGCTTCTGGGCGGCTATGAATGAATCGATCCATTTTTTGGTCTCTTCATATGAAGAGAAGCGGTGTCCAGCCAGCTTACGCTGCATCTCCCGGAACAAGTGGTAATCCGAAGGAGCAATGTCTGGGCTGTACGGCGGGTGGGGTAGCACATCCCAGTTGAGCGTTCCAAGGTTTGTTTTGACGACCTGTGCAACATGCGGCCGAGCGTTGTCATGCTGCAAAATAACCTTGTCGTGTCTTTCGACCGTTTCCGGCCGTTTTTCAAGCAATGCTCGGCTCAAACGCATCAATTGACGTCGGTAGACTTCCCCAGAGATGGTTTCGTTGGGTTGGAGCAGCTCATAGTACACCACACCCTTCTGATCCCACCAAATACAGAGCATGAGCTTCGAACCATGAATATTCGGCTTGGACGTCGATGGCGCCGGTTGGCCGGGCTTGACATATGTTTTTTTACGCTTTGGGTTATCGTAATGGATCCACTTTTCGTCGCCAGTCACAATACGATGCAAAAAACCCTTCCGGCCAAGTCGTTCAAGCAGCAATTCGCACGTGAAAAATCGGCGTTCGACGTCTCTCGGCTTCAACTCGTATGGCACCCAATTACCTTGCTTTTGGATCATTCCCATCGCTTTGAGACGTCTGGAAATGGTTGCTTGGTCAACGTCCAACGTTTCGGCGAGCTCTTCTTGCGTTTGGCACGGGTCTTGGTCCAGCAATGCCTCCAATTCTGCGTCTTCGAACCTTTTGGGCTGGCCAGGTCGCTCCTTGTCCTCGGTATCAAAAACACCACTTTTGAAGCGTCGAAACCAGTACTCACAGGTTGAAATCGATGGAGTATGGTTCGGGTAGGCATCCAACAGCAATTGACGGGCTTGGGTGGTATTTTTCTTCAAATTGAAGCAAAAAAGCAAGGCTTCCCGCAAATTGCGTTTTGACGGCACGAAAGTTGACATACTCGGAGCACAAAAAAACTATGTTGTGTACACTTCAGCGAAATGACAGATACTGGTAAACAAAGCCTAATGATGAGGCTTTGACATGAATATAGTTACAGTATTGCCAGATGCGATACTGTTGTAAATAACGCCATCTGTGTGCAACCTTTAAAATTAATGCATAGTCCCAATAGAATTCACTAGATTCTCGCATGTTTCCGGTGATATCGAATACCATTGTTCCTTGACTTTCTCACAAAGTTGTTGCTTATTTCTTGCTTTGAAGTTACTGAGACGTTTCTTTAAGACTCCCCATAGATGCTCTATGGAGGACGTCGTACGTATACTTTCCCATCGGATCCTATTGAATTAATTTTAGTTCCGTACGATCACAGGACATTTTTCCAATTAGGGCGGTCAATGTGTCTAGTAGAAAACGCTAGTCTCCGTTTAATGTTTTGTGCATACAATAATGGTACCTTCCGTGGACTTCTAGCCGGTAAATTTGCTTCTATCAATCTGTTTCTTATAGTTCTGCTATTCACTTCAAGATTTAGGTCCCTTTTAAGTTCCTCCGAAGTTTTGAAAGGGCTTTTTTTGCTGTAGCGCACCAACAGTTTGTCTTGGCGATCAGTGGTTTTCCGCTTTCTTTCCCTGGTCTCAATCTTCTTTTCAGCAAGAATTGCAGTAAAATCCTTTTTCTTGGAGCACTTCATCATCTTCGCAGTTTCTTCCATTGTTTTACCATTTTCACGAAGAGTTCACCACGCCCCATTGAAGAATTTTTTTTAAAAATTGTAAGAGTAACCGCTAGTAAAGTAATTAATTTTTGTTTTTTAAACTTATCTACTAATAAAACTCACTAATAGAATTGATTTAAAATTTTAATTTCCTTTTAAAATGCAAAAGCCAAACTTGTTTCTATTATTTTTTCCAAGACAAACACGTGCTTTCATCACTTAAACAGAAGTAAAACGAAAATGAATTGCAATAGAAACAAAAACAGATAACGGCAAGATCTACCGTTACTAACAGCTGCCTTACAGCAATAAACATCAACTAATAACGTTTAAATATAAACAAAAAAAGGAATTTAAAAAAAAAATTTATTTTTCTATTATTTTTTCCACCACTGTATATTCTTGATCAGCTCGATTAGACGAATTGATTAAGCCATGTCCGTCTGTATGTATGCAAACTAGTCCCTCAGTTTTTGAGCTAGAGAGCTGAAATTTTGCACGAACCTTTCTGTTTGATCACGAGCTTTTTCGTGCCGTTATATAAATTCAAATTAAAAATTGTATGTCATAAGTAAGCGGAAAATATTGCCTTGGGCAGGATTCGAACCCACGTGGAGCGCACTACGAGACACCTGCTCTATGCACTCGGCCACGGAGGCAACCTCATTTTCATCGCTTAACTTATGATATGTGTTGTTGATCGAAGTTCGAACATACAATGTAGGTTTGATCGAAGACAACAAAGTTCGAATATACAACGATAGTTCGATCAAACGTATAACCAAACAGCTATGTTGTTATGTGCTGTTGGTATACTATGTTAGTCATATGAAATGTCATGTCTTTCCTTTTACCATACGCAGTACATTTGTCGAAACCACCCGAATCGGACCACTACTGGGGGTACCTCCCATATAAACCACCCATTTGAATTCAGGTTCTTATTAGAAACACTTTTTTGTTTTTTGTCCTATCGAACTGAAACTTGGACACTATCAGTTTCCAAGAAAGGTACAACACATTTGTCGGAACCAGCCGAATCGGACCCCTAGGGTGGGTACCTCCTATACAAACCACCCATTTGAAAACTACAATGAAACATTCACTGCGTCCCGTGAAGAGTATTACATCTTCGCCATAGTCGAAGATAACCTTCTTTCTATTTTTTTTTGTGGTAAACTTTCTTTTATTAATGTTATCGCAATTAAATATCGCAAGAAACATTAATATGATTATATAGAATAATAACGTGGAACAAAATTTATTTATTTTAATTTATTTTGGGTTGCTTGCAACTTTTTGATGATATATGGCGTCGCAGTCCCCCATATTTGAATGCCGCATCGCCAAACTGGGGCCACAACTTGTTTATAGATTGTCAACTTGTTGTTTAGCGACAGTTTCCTATTCGCTCGCAGTAGCCAGCCCAATTTTTTCATCTTTTGACAAAAGCATGCAGTAACTTTCTTCACATGAGTGCGCCAAGTAAGGTACTTATTTAAGACAAGACCTAGGTCATACGAAATAACTGGACAAGCGTCACGCCGCTGTGTGTACGTGCAGTTAGCGGATTTGAGAGGATTTATACCATTGTCCCGTCGCTTAGACCATGTTTGGGTAATTTCCGCTGTTTCAATGGGGGAAGTTGAGTTCGCGAGTATGGCGGTGTCATCTGCCTAAGTTGCTACCAACAAATTATCGCTTTCCGACATCGGCATGTCAGCTGTGAAGAAACAGTAAAGAACAAACAAAAAGTAAATTAACAATTAAAATTAATAGTCTTTCAGTCTTTACGAAATTTGTAAACTCACACATACACCTTAACTTTTGTCTATTTAAAATATTTCATTCTGCTCTCTAAATATTTATTATTCCGGGGTGCCACAGAAAACACTTCCTCCTCAATTCCACCAGTTTTCCGATTTTTGGTGCCACAGAAAACTCTTTCTATAGTTTTCGAATCCTTTTTTTTAAATAAAACTATTGCTACGAATGGATAGATTATACTTTTTCAAAGTTGTCTGCACTATTCTGTTTAAAAAGATTTCATTTCATCATTTTACTAAATATCTTGTAATCCTCCCTCAGTCGACAAAACCAATCGAGCAAGGGGATGCAAACTCATTTTAAATGTAATGTTTAATTTTTCGGAGTATTTGTTTTATCAAATAGATCAGTAAATTGTGTTGTATATTAAAGCAATTTAACTAATAACAGCGCTGTTATGTTTTAAATGTTTATCACGTATTTATTGTGCATTTTAAGTAAAAGTGAATTCAAAATTTTTGTCAAGTTGGCATGTTGCCCACAGCAAAAATGGAATGTGAACGCTGAACGCCAAGTTGGAAAAGAAGAACAAACAAAACAAACAAAATGCATCTAAGACGTTTCCGTTGTATTTTTTCTTCTCTCAATTAATTTCTCCGTAAAAAATGTATGACCATTAAGCGGTCCATAGGCATACTATCTTTATATACCTAGAAAACTAGCGTTACCCGGCGTGCGTTGCTACACCCCCTGCATTAATTGGCTGTTTCTTCTAAAAAGCTTTGTAGTAAAATGTGTATTTAATAATGTACGTGAACAAATATTTTAATATTCTATTATAACCTAAGCAACTTAAAGATTCATTTGTTCTTAAAAAAAAAAAAATTATTAGAATCGGTTCAGTATATTTTGAAAAAATGTTAAAAACATGACATAAAACTATCTTTATCTTGATAACAGCACCACCTACCGGATCCAAATGTATTAAAGAATATGACTGGTAACTCAATGAGTACAACAACAAAAAAAAAAAAAAGAAATCTGCAAAATGGGTGCAGCCGTTCTCGAGTTTTGCGGTGTCATATTATTTCTTGGGTTCATTTTTTTACATGTAGATTCCAGTGTACGAAATTTTGTGACTCTTAATCTCCTAAATGGCTAGACCAATATTGATACATTTGTTTTTTTTTGTTTTACTTATGGGGTCACCAAGGTGGTTTATTACTTCAGTCTCCAAGGCATGACATTTGTCGGAACCAGCCGAATCGGACCACTAGGGGGATACCTCCCACACAAATCCCGTGAAGAGTACTTCACTTTCGGCATAGTCGAAGATAACGTTCTTACTAGTTTTAAGTTTGTTTTGTATAAATATACAATACCAGCTTTGCCCAGCTAGTCTTTGCTGTGGCCTTTCAAACAACAAATATAAATAAGTAAAAAAGGTTTGCAAGCATAATGATGATAATAATCAACAAATAAAGATAATGATGTTAATGATCAACAAACAAAAAGTAAAGCATCAGTTAAAATTAACAGTCATAAGTCTTTACGAAACTCGTAAACTCACACATACACCTTAACTCATGTCTGCTTGGACTATTTTATTCTTCACTCTTCCTCCTCTTGGAAACAATCACATTTTGTGAAACTTTTCGTAAACAATTCTCTCTTCCGACAGGTGTCGACCGCGTATTTTATTTTTACGTTTTACATGCAACACATGGTATTGCGAGTTCATTGATATTTCATTTTCAGGGTTCCGGAGCAAAAGGCTACCAAACGGAACTTTATTGCTGAGACTTCGTTGTCCGTCCGTTGGTCTTCGGGTCACATCTCATGATCCGTATTAGCTAGATCCTTAAAATTACAGAATGTGTAGTTCTATCCGGGCAATAACAGCAAATACTAAAACTAAAATATTATCAAAAATATAATGGATTCCCCATACAAGAATCATTGTGGTTTGTATGGCAGCTATACGATCCAGTATACGATCTTGAATTTTGCTCGGTTGGTGGCTGTAGATTAGAAACTTATACTGTCGAAATCTCTTCACCAGGGAGGGAACCTGGTTCAGGTTCAGGTTCTTATTAAAAAAAACTTTTTTTTCTGTCACTATTGAACAGAATTTTAAGCCCTATTAGTTTTTCATATTGTTGCAGTACATTTGTTGGAATCAGTCGAATCGGACCACTACATACAAACCCCAATCTGGTACCGGGCTCCGTGTACGAGCTGACTCGCACTTGGCCAATTTTTTATACTCTTCATGGGAGTGAATAGTATTATTAGTTTGTCATGAAGTTTCTAACAGGCAGAAGGAGATATCAGAGACCACATAAAGTAAACGGTCATATAAGAAGTATCTGCGTTTTTTTCTACTAAGTGGTGTCCATAGATCTGATAATACTAATCTGCTTACATCAAAAGAACACTTGTTTGAAAGGTGACATTTCAGGCTACATTTTCTGTGTAATTTGTTGCTCGTGTTAAAAGTTATACTGTTTTGAATATGAGTGCGATTTATGAAGAAATACGCTATGTGATGCTTTTTTATCATAAAAAAGGGAAAAACGCAGCAAAAAATTGCCGAAAAATTTGTGCAGTTTACGGTGAGAATGAAGTGAGCGAACGCCAGACCTAGGAGTGGTTTTATTTACCGAATAACCATCAGTGAAATACGAGAATAACCCACGCAAGGGGTCATGGGCAAAACCAGATGACCTTCTACAAACGACTTCAAAGCCTGGATTGACGGCAAACAAGGTTATGTTGAGTGTTGGGTGGGATTGGAAGGGAACTCGACCGTTTGAATGAAGCAACCAAGATAGAGCGACCAGAATTGGCCAAAAGAAAGGGAGTCATGACAATGCTAGGCCACACACATCTTTGATGACCCGGAACAAATTGACGAATTTTGGTTGGGAAGTTTTGATGCATCCACCGTATAGCCCGGATCTTTCACCCTCTGACTATTATTTGTTCGGTCTCTGCAAAACTGTCTTCATAGTAAAAAAATTGGCCGACGGAAGAGCCGCTGAAAATCACTTGGCCAAGTTTTTCGGTGATAAACTACAGAAGTTCTACACCGATGGAATTATGAAGCTACATGGAAAATGGCAAAAGTTCATAGATAACTAGCGTTAACCGGCGTGTGTTTCTACACCCCCTATCGTTAATTGGCTGTTTCTTATAAAAAGCTTTGTTGTAAAATGTGTAATTAATAATTTACAATACATTTTAATATTCTATTATAACCTAAGCAACTTTAAGAATCATTTGTTCTTTTAAAAAAAATCGGTTCAGTATTTTTTGCACCAAATAAAAAAAAAATTTAAAAATGGCATAAAACTATCTATATCTGGACAACAGCGCTACCTACCGGATCCAAATGTATCGAAGAATTTTCTTTATTTACCCATGAATTAGTAACTCGTGCTGATGATTCTCTCTCTCAGCTCTATATCTATCCCGAGCCTGACTGAGGCGAGCCTCACGTTCCGTTGGCGATTCTTCATCTCTTGCTGAATGTACTCTTTTGGCATTCACTGTACAACGACCTATGTTCGAACGACGACGTCTTCTAGACATGACTTTATAATTTCTTGATAGTAATAATCAGACTTAAATAAAAAAATTCTAAAATCACATTTGAAGAAACTTTGCTGTGTAAATAATGAGAAGCTGGAATATTGTAGTGACAGTAAATGCTTTTTCCATGAATTATAACAATATGCCAACTACAATAATTTTAAAGATAGGCATATAGGTATATGTATAGTGAAAATAACAGTATTTCTCCACTATTTAATGGATGTTATTATAAATATAAACCTTCCACTTCAATCACTGTATCTATTAAAAAAAACCGCATCAAAATACGTTGCGTAGTTTTAAAGATTTAAGCTTACTTAGGGATATAGGGACAGAGAAAGCGACTTTGTTTTATAATATGTAGTGATAATGCCCAATGTGTACTTGATTGAAATTGATTTTGAATAAAGAAAATTTTTGTTAAAAAATATATATCTTCTTGATCAGCTGGATAAGGCGATTTTTTTTTTGATTTATGTACTTAAGGTATACGAGGTTTCTTCACAAAGTATCGCGACTTTTTATTTTTCTCGGTCCACGTGTTCGCGATTTTCGATTGTATCTTTTTGCTATGTTGGTACATATATCCCCACCATATGTTGTCATTAAAAGCCATTTTGCATTGTTAATTTTTTTTTTATAGATAAAAAAGTTGGACACGTTTTGACTCGTCTTCGATTTTTGACTATTTCAAAAAAAAAAAAAATTGATCAAAGAATCTGTATCAATTTGTTTGTGAAATATAAAATAAAGAGCTCCAATGCACTTAAAATGTTGTCTGTGGTATTTTCCGAGTCTACATTCAGCAAAAATAAAAAATGAGTACAATCTCTTCACAGAAAGCCGAGAAGATGTTAATGACGATGATGGACCAGGACGACAATCACCGCTGAAAGCTTTGGAAACGGTGAAGAAAATTGTTATGCAGATTTGTCAAATTACTGTTGGAGCATATCGAGTGGCTCAAGCCATACAATTTTTTTTAGATGTTTTGGACATGAAACGTGTACCAGCGAAGTTTGATTCAAAATTGTTAAATTTTCAGCAAAAGAAACGTCGCATGAGCAACGCTCAGAATCAGAAGCTGTTGGTTGATGTTAACGAGTATCCAAAATTGCTGAAAAGGGTCATAACTGATGACGGAACATGGGTACATGATTATAACTTTGAAAAAAATTTAAGTAGCGTGCCTCGCACTCCCTCATAAGCACAATATGGAAGTGAAACTTCTTTATCGAAGGGAGGTAAATCCAAAAATTAGAAAATGAAATGTGGCGAAAATCAAAATCCAATGATTCTGCAGAGACGTAGTGGGGAGACGCACAAAACAATGCGCATTGTCTTGTGCGAGCTCGTCTGCAGCGTATAGAAAGAATGCTTATGCATGAGTAAGAGTAATAAACCTTTTGTTTTGAAACAATATGACACTACAATATTCTGTATTGTTGCTTGACCATCTACTTTAGATATCATTTCCACATTGTATTTCCCTAAATGGCTCCAATATAATAATAACATTGCCAAATTTTGATTTTCGTCACATTTCATTTTCATATTTTTTTTTGGATTTACTCCCGTTCGATAAAGAAGTTTCACTTCAAAAATATTCCCAGTGAAGGACTCGAAACCCACGCCCTCAGTTTGCAAGTCCTACTCTCTAACCACTACGCCACTGAGACATTTTAATTATATTCGCCTAAATAGCTCTAATATAATAATAACATCGTCAAATTTTGATTTTCATCACACTTCATTTTCATATTTTTTAATTTACTCCCCCGCAAAAGAAGTTTCACTTCAAAAAATTTAGTACATATTCTTTTATCTATTTTTTTTTGGAATAGTCAAAAATCGAAGACGAGCCAAAACAAGTCTCTTTTTTCATCCATAAAAAAAAAAACTCACAATGCAAAATGGCTGATAATGACAGCTTATGTTGGAGATATACAATATATATCATAGCAAAAAAAAAAAATAAATAAATGAAAAGTCGCGATAGTTTTTAAACAAACCTCGTATTTATGAAATATGGGGGGAAAAAAAAACAAAAACCTTAAACCAGATTATTTAAAAACTTAAACTAACTTAAATTAACTAACAACTAAGGTATTGGCACTTAAATAATAAGTATAATGTTTACTTGTATAAGTGAATGATTTTCTCAACAATTTTTGAGAAGCAACGTAATAAGCTGATAGGGCGGTAGTTTTCAGGCGAGTCAGGTGCCCTGATTTAGGAATGGCTATGATTTTTGCAGTTTTCCAAGATTTCGGGAAATAACCAATCTGAAGCCAATATTCAAAGATGGAAGCAAGAAAACGAGTAACACTAAGTGGTAATTTTTTGATAGAAATGTTAGGATTATTGTCCAAACCTGGAGATTTTTTCATCTTAAGTGAGTGTATTGTATTCACGACATCATCAGGTGATACAGATGGTGCATCAAACAAATGATGATTGTTAAGTTCACTCACAGAAGCCTGTATAATGCGCATGGTTATCCCGTCTGAAAGAGACTCAGACAATTCGTGTTTTTCTTGAAAAATATCTCCAAGCATATTGGCTCCTAGTAGAGAAAAATCTATCATTGTGTACGAAGCTTGGTACAAATTGGTTATGGTTTTTAGTTAATTTGGCTATTTTCCAAAAACTTTTTAAGTGTCTACCTACATTCATCATCTAATTGTTCCAAGAGAATTGATTAAGATATGTCCGTCTGTATGTATGCAAACTAGTCCCTCAGTTTTTGAGCTACATAGCTGAAATTGAACTAAAATTGAGACACTATAAGTTTCTAATCAATGTCCATGAAGTGCGTAAAATTCAATACCCTAGAGTTACTGGATCGTATAGCTGCCATACAAACCTATGTCCAAATTAAGGTTTTTGTTAGAAAAACTTTTTTGTTTTTTGTGTTATCGAACTGAGATTTGTACAGTATAAGTGTCTGACCCAAATTCAACAACCGTGTAGATTTCAAAACCCAAATATTTCGATCTCAGTGTTGTTATGCTCTATATATACTGACTATACCCTAAACAAAATTTAAATCAATAATTAAATATTTCTGAATGCTTTACCATAGGGTGTAGGCAAAACGTTTTTCTTTTTACTTGTTTTTAAATAAATGAGTCTACCTAATATGGCCAACCAGCAAATGGTATGTGTAAGTAACTGTGCAAATTTTTTTTATTTGAGTTTCAATACCATTCATGTTTAGGTACAGAAAAAAGTTTTGTTGACTCTTTTACAAAAACAGATACGGGTGGCATTGTTTAAAATGAGACTAAATTGTGTGCAAAGACGATGGGATTCAATCTTATTGAGCAATGAATGTAAATTTGAATTTTGCATAAGTGACACTAGTTTATGACACATTCGGAAGAAATATGAAGCTTTCCCACGGCGTACGGTAAAATTTCCGTCAAGTGCTTTGGTTTGGTGATGCATATCAGCAAGGAGTGTAGGAAAACTGCATTATATAAATTTCATTAAAAGCGCAGATTTTATCAATTTACTAGAAACTAATTTGACTTCATACGTGCAAATGCTTCGCATGGATGAATTCATCTTTGAGCAAAACGGTGCCCCGCCTCATAAAGCCAGAATAACCAAAAATTAGTTTAATGATAACAGCATTGAAGTTTTGGACTGGCCTTTATGTAGCCCAGACCTAAATAAAATAAATCCCCACGGACTATTTCGGAGCTAAAGGAAAAATCCAAGAAATTACTCCTCTCTGCAAAAAAGGCGACATAACAAAATATTCAAAGCATTTGTGTGCTGTACGAATTAATAATGGACAATTTTAGTTTAACGGTATTTTAAATTGTTACACAAAACAAATTATGAAACATAAAATACATGCTAAATAAATTTTGTTAAATGTTTTTATAAAAGTATATTCCACAACCTTTCCAAAAATTTTCATTCTACATGTTGGCTTACATGAGCGCTATTACTGGCCGTGGTTAGAATACTTATCAAGTTTTTCTATATTCGATTAGAATCAATTCAGATCATTTTTAAGTCTCCAGCTTTATTCCTTTAGGACCATAGTCCGGAGTTATTGCGATTCAAACGAAAAAGACACGTTTCGCTGGAATGTTCGTTGTTCTAGTTGTCCGAAGCTTTCGAGGTAACTTTGAAGTTTCTCGTGAGTTACTCGCATAATACGGAAATCTGCTCGGAAGCAGTTAAGGTATTGCTCGGCTCCCTTTGGGACTGACGTGGCACCGGTCCCAAAGGGGGGTCAAGTTCTGAAATTTGAAGCTCTTCAATTTAAAATTGCAATTAAAAAGATTTTAAATTCATATTACATTTTATTCATTTTTTTACAACTTAAGTCTAAATATTATCAAAAAAAAAAAAAAATGTTTTTTCCAACGCTATTTTTCCTGTTTCCTTGTCCAGCTTGCCGTGTTTCCTTTTGAGATCCTGCTTTTTGTGCAGTCGCTTCTTCCGGAGTTGGAAGCAGGTCTTCGAGTGAAATTATGAAAAAAAAAAATTTACATTAAAAATTGTATGAAATGCACAAATTTTTTTTTTTCATTTTTTTACTCATCTGTTTAAATGGCGCACCGATATTAATTGTTATTTTACGTTCTGTTTGCAGTTTGTTGTTGATGCTAAACAGTTAGAAATTATTAAATACATATAGAAAAGCGATTTATTTATTTATTTTTTTTTTATAGTTATTGCAATTATAAAAACTTAACATAACTAAAAGATGGGGAGCACTGGCTGCTATATCCTTCCACTGATAAAAAATCAAATTTAATTTAATTCGCTTTCCACAGGTTGCTAAGAAAGTAATAGTACAAATTAAAAGAATAAACAATAAATATTAACAATACACCACTCACTTCAGTTTATTGTCTTTATGACCACGGCACAAATAATGTAAAAACAGTAAACACCACTCAAAATTAACACAAATCTTCGCAAATGCACTAATTCAACAATACGCGTGTTCACTGCACTTCACAAAATTTCATAACGTTTCGTTTTCACATTGCTTTGTTCAGAATTTTCGCTTTCGACACCAGTTCAAAGAGAGTAAACAAATTGTTGCCTCTCAATTTTTCTCTCTGCTTCTGTCTCCCTCGTGGCTAGAACCAAGTGGATAAGAAAAGGGACTACAGAATAACTACTGAAAAAGGGACTATTGCCACCGAGCATACTACTGGGACTCTTCACGCACCTTTTATTTTATATCTTCTCATAATTGTTAATGTTATGTATGCAAGTTATCTCCCCTGGTGGCTCGAGGGTCTTGAAATATACATGGCTATGGGCCAGACACATATAGTGCTCAAATTTCAATTCGATAGTATTGTTGTTTTTCTTCTGAGCTGCTCTCACTGTCTGTCCTTCTCTCTCTATCCCTTACACTAAATCTCTCATTCTTTTTAAGAAGTTTTACTTATATCATGTGTACGGTAATTTTTTTTTATCATTTTATTCCCTCTGCTGCTCATAAATCGCTCTTTCCCACTCAACTTTCCCCATTCTTAACTTTTTGCTTGCTCTACTTGCAGCCTGTTGCTGTTACAATAGCAACCCTAATAAAAAAATAAAAAAAAATCCAATCCTGACAACTGTCCCTACATTCTTAAATCGCTTCGTGCGATCATTCTAGTACAATATATAGATAGTTTTTTCATTATTGGGGTAGTGAATCCTCTAAGAGGGGCCTCCTTCTTCTTCTAGAAAATGGAATAATAAAACTTTTAAGCACTTTTAGGTGTGCAGTTAAAAGACAAATTGATTAAAAGGAGAGACTTGCAAAAATGTTTATGGGACCTTTACAAATTTAATCAATATCATTTCTGTGTAAAATAAGATGAAAATTGTCTCATCGGGTTTTATCAGTGTCTACATGCCAAATATAATCTTCTCGACTCTTATAAGCTTCGAGAAACAGGCAGACGAAAAGACGGACGGATCATGTATTGGGCGTACAAATAGAAAACCACCGTTTTCCCATAGATGGCGCCAGCGCCGCTAATCGGTCGATAAGTACGATCAGAAACATTACATAGCCAGCTGAGGTATCGGTCAACAACTCTAAATAATCTCGCTTGTGTATTTTGACTGTGCTTTGTCCTGTTCGTTAGCGAAAATGGCAAAATTCGAGCCTACAAAGGGCCATTTGCGGGAAGTGTTGCTTTTTGCATATCATTCGAAAAAAAATGCTACTCAGGCGCATCGAATGATTGTAGAAACTTATGGTGAAAGCTATATTAGTGAAAGAACGTGTCGGGAATGGTTTCAAAAGTTTAAAAATGGCGAAAATGGCGTGGAAGACAAGGAACGTCCCGGTCCCGTTAAAAAGTTCGAGGATGCAAAATTAGAGACTTTGCTGGATGAAGATTCGTGTAGAACGCAACAGGAACTTGCAAGTTTATTGGGCGTGACTCAGCAAGCCGTTTCTCATCGCCTAAAGAGCTTAGGAATGATCCAGAAACTGGGACATTGGGTGGCGTACGAGTTGAATCCGAGGGACATCGAACGGCGCCTTTGCATGTGCGAACAACTCCTCCAACGGCAAAACCGGCGATGAAAAGTGGATACACTATGACAACCCGAAGAGGAAAAATCGTGGGGGTTTCCCGGCCATACATCAAGTTCGACCGCAAAACCGAACATTCATGGCTCGAAGCTGATGCTGTGTATCTGGTGGGACCAGCTCGGTGTAGTGTACTATGAACTCTTGAAACCAGGGGAAACCATCACAGGAGCCCTCTATCGGACTCAAATAATACGTTTGAATCGAGCGTTGAAGGAAAAACGCCCGCAATACTCGGAAAGACACGACAAGGTGATACTTCTACATGACAACGCTCGGCCACATGATTCCAAGGTAGTGAAAACATACCTGGAAACTTTGAAATGGGACATCCTACCCCACCCGCCGTACTCTCCAGATATCGCCTCTTCTGATTTTTATTTATTCAGATTGATGACGCATGAACTGGCAGGACACCACTTTCGTTCTTTCGAAGAAGCCAAAAACAATTTTTCCGACGAGGAATTCAAAAGCTGCCAGAAAAATGGGAAAAAAGTTGTGGCTAGTAATGGAAATTATTTTAAAGATTGAGTATGTA
>JBAMAW010002650.1:0-80417 GCA_037043295.1 Amiota minor
CCACAACTTGCAGGTGGAGCCATCTTTTGGAAACGCACCGAACTAATTTGTGCTCCCAATATCTATGTATATATACTCTGGATCCATCGAATAATCGGACAAGGGTTGTGATTATAATTTTTAATAAAATGGGTAAATTTTTATAAAAACGAAATATTTTTTAGTGTATATTTATTGTCCAACATGTGATCTTTAATAACAACAACAAAAACAAAAACAATAACGGAAAAATTCATGATAATAACAAAAAAGTCATTTATAAGTGCGCATCGAAAAATCGGACACTAAATTTAACTTAAAAGAAAAAAACGTTTTAAAAATTAAAAACTAATATTTTGTATGTATGTATTTATTTAAGCATTTTATTATTGAACTTCACATGGTAAGTGATATGTACATGTGTGTTTATTTAAAATTTGTATATGGTTCTTTTATTGTTGATTTTGCCATGGTACTTGTCCTTCGTTGTTGAAGAACTCCATGCATCACACTGGAAAACTTCAAATCTTCAAAATTATTTCCAGTGGCAAGAAATTCAAAAAATGTGTTTTCTTTTGTAAATATTGGCCCAACCATGCCTAATAGTTCCTCATAAGTTGTAGTATCCATCCATTGGTTTTTTTTTGTGCCACTTCATCATCCATTTTTTTCTCTTTTATTTTTTTTTCCTTCTATTTCTTTCAAAATAGCAAAGAATGTTTCGTCCGTCATTGTCATTGTCATCTACCAAGTTCAAAATCACAAAAAAACTGAAGAACGGCTGTATGAACAACTTCGTTGTATGTTGTATCACGCACACATACGCAAATGTTGCATTACAGTCGTTGTATCGTGTCTTGGTCACTTAAGGTAGAGAAAGATATGCAGATCAAAACGACATTTTCCCACACACAGAAAGCCCCTGTACATTTCTGCTCTCTACATTTGTGCTCTCTGTCTGTTACTCAGTAACCTTTATCCGATTATTTGGTAAGCGATGACCGATTTATCGACTGACTACTTGTAAAATTTCGACGTGTTGAAATGTGCGCTCTAGAAGTCTGACGCAATTTAAATTAAATAACGTTTATGTTTCGATTTATTTTCCCTCTGAATTATTTCGTAAATGTCTCTCTGCACATCTGCGTTAATGATCTTCCCAACAAATGTCATTTCCATTTCACACATCTTTAAAATACATATTAACAACATACACAATGATAAACAAAAATTGTATTAATAAAAAAATTATTACTTTTACTTACTTTTCAACCAACATTTCATTGAGTTATTTTATCATTGCTGTAAATATAAAATTTTTTTTTGTATTTTTTACATTTTTTTTCGCGACCCAAGAAAAGTTTTTGTACGACCCACACTTTGAGAAACGCTGGACTATTATATTGTTTAGACAGTTTATGTTATGTATCGCTCTAATAGTTGTTAAACTGTCAGTGTAGACAACGTACCATCTTCTATTTGCATGGGCGAAAGTATAGACTTTAAAAACGGCAAGCGCTTCGGCAATGATTACCGAGTAGTATTCGGGAAGTCAGCCTCCCGGTATAATTAGACCGTTGTCGTCAATAACTGCAAAGGCAGTGATGGAACTCTAATTGAAGCCGTCTGTAAAAGTTGTTTTTAAAACTCGCTGCTTGTGTGGCCTTAAACGATGAGTTTAATAGTAACAATGGTGGGGAGAGTAGTAGTCCTCTTAGCTTCAATTAAAAGTGTTTTGTTATTCTGCTTACACAGCACATTTTAGAAATATGAAAATCAAGGTAGGAAAATTACAGAGTCGCTTTCGACAGATATGCAAAATCTTGCATTTTTCTATCGATAACGTGACATTCGACAAGTTTCCCCATTGCTTAATATCGGCCAAAATTTTTGACGGAATGACCATATTGTGCCCCAATGGTTCAACTTGCAATTGAAAACGTATTTTCAGTACGTCAAATGGTTGGCAAATGGAACGAGTAATAGTGGCAGCTAAGCCACCAGAAAGTATTTGCTGTAACTGCGTGGTAAGATAATGCCTTGCGGCGGCTTTACTGGTGTAGAATCTGGTGTAATACCAGCGAGGACAGTTGAAGTTGTAACCTTTACGGTAGTATTAACAGTTTGAGTCATTTTGTTTAATTCGTGAAGACGTGCGTCTACCAACCACATTGTTGTTATACTGAAATATTTTTAGCCCTCTTTTGTTTGTCTTTGTAGTTCCGGACCCAAAGGGTACTAAAGGGAACCGTATTGCAGCAACTCCGTTGTCCGTCCGTTCGTCCTCGCGTCATATCTCATAAACCGCAATAGCTAGAGGGTTGAAGTTTTCACAGAATGTGTAACAGCGTGGGTATCAGCAACAAATACAAAAACTAAAATATTTTTAAAAACTTAAAGGGGTCTACATATCAGAAACTTATATTGTCAAAATTTCAGTTTGATCGGATTACTAGGGAAGTTATCTCCCATATAATTCCCCAATAAAATTCAGGTTTTTATTAAAAACTTTTTTATTTTTTATTCTATCGAACTGAAATTTAGTCACTATAAGTTTCTGATATAGGCGCAGTACATTTGTTTTAATCAGCCAAATCGGCCACATAGGAGGTGCACCTCCCATACAAGCCAACCATTAAAATTCAGGTTCTTATTAAAAAACCTTTTTTGTTTTTTGGACTATTGAACTGAAATTTAGACACTATAAGTTTCTGTCATTCATATCGGACTACTGGTACGGAACCCTCGGTGTATGAGTCTGACTCGCCAATTTTAGTTTTTGCTTGTGAAACACTAGCTTGCTCTCCTGTTCTTTCTTCTAGTGCAGTAAGCACTAGTCACTCACTCCCATGGAGTGCCCAGTGCCCTTCCCCTCAACCACCTTTTCAATCAAACCTAGAAGCAAATGTGTTTAATACTGCACAAACACAACACAAAAAAAAGCTTTTACTTCAACAGCTAGTGCATTTTCAGGAACAACAAAAGTTTTCTCAGCTACTGCTTTGATTGCGTCATCACATGCAGTTACTGTAACAACAACAAACGCTCAAACATTTAATAGCGATAGTAACAACCCAATGTCAGTACAAGCAAGCAATGGAAATACTTCTGTTACGCAAACTAAAGCAATCACAAAGACAACTGTATCACCTGCAGTTAATCACAAACAGCGCATGCAAAACGGGACCCTTGAAAATAAAGCGGCAGTGCACACAGGCTTTGACCGCTACATACAAATCCACAATAAGCGTAAACTAAGCCCGCAAAAAAATAATAATGCAAAGAAAACGCTTTTGGAAAGTAATAGGTTCCAACTACTTGCTGAAAAGGAAGAACCTGCTAAAAACGATGACAAAAACTCATCAAAACCTAAACCCGCAAAACCTTCTCCAATATATTTTCGTGAAGAAAGCTCGAATAGGTTTGTAGATGCTATCCAAAGAATAGTTGGCAATAATAACTTTCATAATGGCCAAGGGTAATATTAAAGAAACTAAGGTCCAAATTTATACGGAAGCAAACTACAGTTCTGTAACCAATTGTCTTAGAGAGATTGTATCTATGTTAATAGTGCCCTGTAAGAAAAAGGGTTTGAGGTCAAAGAAGTGATCAATATTTTTAATAAAAATAAAATTCCACAGCCATTGTACAAAATTGTGTTGGCCCCAAAGCTGAGCGTTTAAAGAAAAATGAAGTGTATCCCATATACAACCTTAAATATTTACTTCATTATAGGGTAACTGTGGAGGAGCCTCACAAACGAGTAATCTGTGCAATGCACAAATTGTCAGGAATTTGGACATACGAAATCTTATTGCACCCTTCGTCCAGTATGCGTAGCTTATGGAGACTTGCATGAAACCGCAACATGTAAACTTAATCGCGACAATCCCGATCTTAAAAACTGCAGTAACTGAGGGGTCAATCATACAGCCAATTATAGAGGTTGCCCTGTATATAAAGAGTTGAAGAACCGTTTGCAGTCACAATAAAATTCCGCCCGTTTTAGCCGTTAGGCTATCCGTACAGAATCAACGACGATTTTGTGTCCCCCACCTAATATTCCTTTAACTTCAAATGTATCGTATGCAGGTGCACTGCGCTTAAGTGCTCAACAAGAAACTGCGAAAAGATTGTGAGGGCTCCAATGTCTCAACATAATGAACCAATCTCACAAACTACCCCAACTCTAACTACGTGTAATGAGCCAGTGTTGCAACCACAAAGTTCTAGTGAATCTATGTTGGTGAATTTATTACAGATCCTGAATGAATCAATCTTAATAATGCAAAACTCTTTTCACGAGATGATGAAAATCCAAATGAAAATTTTGGATAAGTTAAATTCCCCATAATGGCTCATTTAAAAATAATCACTGGAACGCAAATGGCGTTTCACAGCACAAACTGGAGCTGATGAAGTATCTAGAGGACAACAATGTAGATGTGATGTTAGTCTGTGAGACTCATTTGACTAGCAAAAATAACTTCTTTATACCAGACTACTTAGTTTATACAACAAATCATCCGGATGGAAAGGCTCATGGTGGTACATGCATTATAATAGAAAGCTTTAAACTACCAGACCTAGAGCCACATTCATCCAATTATCTACAAGCAACTTCGGTTCGGATGCACATGCGTCATGGTAACCTGACGTTATCTGTATATTGTCCTCTACGATTTTTAATATCTGCAGATGTGTTTAAAAATTTCTTTGATATCCTTGGAGAACGATTTTTGGTGGCCGGTGACTACAATGCTAAACAAACTTATTGGGGTTCTCGTTTAGTAAATCCAAAGGGTTGACAAGTCTACAACACTCTTGTAAATTGTAAAGACAAGCTAGACTTCATTTCTCCGGGTAGGCCTACAAACTGGCTGGCGGATCTAAGACAAACTCCCGATATCATCGACTTTGGTATCACAAAAAATACATAGAAACCTTATATCACACGTTTCTCATTATGAACCTACATCCGATCACTCACCCATTGATATCGTTTTACTCGATTTTTTAACAGTTAAGGATCGCACGTATAGACTTATATCAAATACAATAAAACAAGTTGCTTGCAATATAAACTAGAAAGAACGTTATCTTCGACTATGCCGAGGATGAAATACTCTTCATGCAGTGAATATTGCATTGTAGTACTTACGCATGTTTTCATTTCGATAGAGTTAAATTTTCTATTCAAGTCACTGCCGTTACCATCGTCATTGTGTAGTTGTAGTTTTGTAGCAATGAGCTCTTGGTAAGCGCAATCTACTATGAATAAATAATGATATGAGCGTTGCCAATGTTTTGAATTTATTGTGATTGGCAACTCTATCAATAGAAAATGTTTTTTCACGAATAATAGAGTACTTATTTCAATTTCTCTACTTTCTTAATTTAACTTTTTACTGGCATTTTTAATTGTTTGTTATTTGTGCGATTTACATAACAAAAAAGTTTTTCTTGAATTTCAATGGGGGATTTGTGTGCATTGTATGTCCTGCGCCTGTCTCGGAAACTGATAGTGTCCAAGTTTCATTTCGATAGAACGAAAAACTAAAAGTTTTTCTATTAAGAATATGAATTCAAATGCGCATGTACTGCGTATAGTAACAAGAAAGGCTCATGCAAAATTTCAGCTTTTTAGCTCAAAAACTGAGGGACTAGTTTGATATATACAGACGGACAGACCGACATGGCTTAATTAATTCGTCTAATCGAGGTTATCAAGAATATGTATACTTTATGTGGTCTCTTATGCTTCCTTCTGCCTGTTACAAACTTCATGACAAACTTATAATACTATTCACTCCCGTGAAAAGTATAAGTAAGTATATGTGAGTTCTCACATTGAAATTGCACCTGCGATCAACTCTGAAAGTTATATCGACAAATCAGTTAATGAGTTAATTTCCATATTGATAGCTGCAGCTGAGGTATCAACGCCTGCGATTGTTGCTCACAAGTTCCGCAGAAAGTCTTACTCAAATAAGGAAATTGAAAAACTAGTTGCTACTAAACGAATTGAGAAGAGAATGGCAACAGCAAAGATCTAACAAACAAACAAATGTTAAAAACAACATAAAAACTAGTCAAAGCACTTTTAAGCGACCAGCTCGAGGCACCAATCACCCACAAACACTAGATTTTCACTTTGGAAAGCACAAAAATCGCTAAAAACTTCAGTGGAACTAGATTCGCCTATTAGAGACAGAACGAGTTGGGCACGGTCAGATAAGAGAAAGCTAATGCGTTTGCCAACCATCTGAAGCACGTGCTCTAACCTAATCTACCTACAAACAACCAGATGAACAACAAATGAACCCTAAAAAATCTGCTGGTTATGATTGTATTGAGCCAAAAATGATACTGAACTTTCAAATGCAACAAAAGCATTTCTCTCATATCTTTTCATTGATATCCTTCGAATTGGATACTTTCCAAAGCAATAGAAGAAATCGGTTATCATAATGGTTCCATAGCTCGGGAAGGATAGGACATGTCTTTCTAAGCTCAAAGCTCAAACTCAATCACCATTTACAAGCAAATAGTACGATCCTAGATCATCAATTTGGTTTTCGAGCAAAACATGGAACGATTGAGCAGGTCTACAGAGTTACTTCGGAAATAAGAACTGCCTTTGAACAGCGAGAATATTGCTCAGCAGTACTCCTTGATGTAACTCAAGCGTTTGATCGAGTATGGCATGAGGGTTTGATTTACAAAATTGAACTTGTGCTGATGATTACGATTTGGACCATTATGTCAAGGTACAGTGCATCAATATTTTGTAATCACAATGAATTAACGATTCTCTCCTATAAAGTAATAGACTGAAAATCAGCGAGTTCTGTTGCGAGGTTTAGTTAGCCGTTCACCGTCGCCGTTTGCGAGTATGAATAGCTGTTTTTTGGTTTTGCTCGTACATACAAATGGGAAGTTGCGATAAGTTCAATCGTAAAATTTCTGGAAAGTACATAATTTAGAACTATTTGCATACATTGCAGATCCCTTTTTCATTCCTGCTAGATATTTGATTAAAATTAGAATTAAAAGTTTTCAATTTGAAATTTACTAAAATCATCATCAGCTGTTTTATATTGTGTAACAAAAAAGAGAGGAAGACAGTCAAAAGTCACCAAAAAATTTGGCAAAACTAAGCTTAGTAACCATAACACAATTTGCAAATTACGCAGAGTGACTATCGCAAATATCCGCGTTATGGCCGAACTTGCTCACAACTCGAGTTCAATACAACAACGACTTAATTATTTTTGTTGTTATTATTTTGTACAGAATCGTTTAAAAAAAAAAAAATTTACTCACCTGTTAGAATTGGTAGGACGTGTGCATTTCCTCGTTGGGCACTCGCTTCAGTGGATGTGATGATATACCCAAAATTATTCAAAATGACGATAGCGAACAAACTTGCTAGGAAACTCAGTTGATGCCAATGGTAGAAAGAACGTAATTGTTGTTGCTGTAATTCTTGTTTTGTTTTTCCTCCATGGTAATATGTTTTTGAATGTGTTCTTGTTATTATTGACGCATTCATTTTGCTTGTTGCTGCTTTTGGTATTTCTATCATGGTTGTAGATGCAGCGAGTGTTTGTTTTTGTCGTTTATTCTTCATGCTGTCGCTAGAAAAGTCATAATCGCAATGGAAAAGCTGCCAACTACATTTCATTATTTTTGTTATAGAACTTTTGATATTTTGTGCTGTTGATTTGTTTTGCCATCCGAATACAATGCCCATGGCCTTCGGAGACATTGTAATGCTGACGACCTCAACTAATATATATTTTTTTATTTTGGCTTATTATTTTTTTTTTTTTTGTGTTATGTTAATTAATATTTGTTCTTAAAATTTTGTTCTTTCTAATTTCTTTTGTTATATATTTTTATAACTAAAAAAACGAAAAAAAAAAAAAAAAATTATTAGAAATTGTTAAATAAATAAAATGTTTAGTGAATCACAATAAATAAAATAAAAAATAAATAAAAATTGTTCTTAACTTATTAACTTAGGATATAGTCAAATATCGCAAATAACAGTTAATGCGAAATGCTCACTGAAAAATAGAAAAATATGATGCAGCTTCGATTTGGACTGCGTAGAATACTTAATTTTGCTGTAATCTGTCATATGTTAACATTTGAGCAAACAACACACTAACTATTGAACTATGTGTTCCGAAGAACATTGAGTAGACACCGTGTTTTAATTACAACAATCACAGGGAAAATGGTGGCTGTTGTATTCAAAACACACTTCGATGTGTGTTTTGCAGGAACCAACTGAACCCAGTGAACGCTTCCAATTTGTTGGAATTGCAGGATTATTTGCATACATTGTAAATTATTTCAAATTATGTATTTTCCACAAACTCATGCCCCTCACTTATGCAATCAAGGTCGGCCATTTTGAATGTTCAGTTTACTTTTGACAGCTGTTTTGCTTGCTTGTGTTTTGGCTCGTCTTCGATTTTTGCCTACTCCAAATAATTAAAGTGAAAGAGGCCGCGTAGTATTGTGCTTCTCACTTTCATGGTCCAAAGGAGCAATGAAAGCAAGACCAACAAACTCAAAGCAAGAGGCAGAATTTTCATCATCGCATTAAATGGGAGCCCCTAAAAGACCCGATATTCCTTAATACCGTTGTAACAAGACACTTTAACTCCACATGATAGAAATCTCTCTAATTCTGAAATTGACCAAAACTTTCTCAAACGACATAACAAAAAACTTAAGCACAACCAAAATAATCGGTCTATTATTAAAAATTTAATAAATGAACACAACAAATTACTTATTGTACAATAATCAAGAGACACAGCCGATTAGAAATTAAAAGTACAGTTCGAAAAAAAAAAAAAAAAAAATATATCGGGGTGAGTTTAAAAAAAAAAAAATTGCCATCCTCATCTAAGCCAGTTGACATGGCGGCTGCCGAGCGGTGTATGTCACCTAATCGATTTGATATTCTTTCCAATGATGACGACGAAGAAACATTGTCAGCATCTGAAATGGAGGTACCTCTGCCAAGTTCCGTCTTCTCATTTGCGTGTGAATATGCTGAATCTCCAGGTGCAGTATTTCGGGGCTCACCTAAGAGGCTTCCGAAGCCTCCACCATTGGTGGTCGATTGCTCTGGGGATTTAACTTTCTTATATAAAATGCTTGATGACTCCATCAATGAAGAAGAGTACATATTGAAAAGTTGCAAAATGGGATTACGCAATATGCCTAAAGATTCTGAAGCCTATCGAGCTATTTATAAGCTTTTACTAGAGAATGGTGTACAAATGCACACATATCAGTTAAAAGAAGAAAGATCGCACAAAGTGGTGTTAAAGGGTCTCCGTTTCTGCTTCCCTACTGAACGTATAAAACCCAATTCGAAAAATGTGGTCAAGAGGTGCGAAACATCTATAACCCCAAAAAATGTGCAACAGGGAAACCTATGGACATGTTCTTTGTGGACCTTAACCCGAATTACAATATATGGGATATTTACAACATCTCTCTATTTTGCAGACATAAAATTAAATTCGAGGACCCACACCGTCGCCGGGACGACGTTGTGCAATGCCACCGCTGTCAGGAATATGGGCATACAAAGAGTTTCTGTCAAAAAATACATAGATGTGTAAAATGTGGAGAAGATCACTTTCTCCAAGGATTGAATAAAGCATTCAAACCAGCCAGCGAAGAGCGCTTTATTTAATGAAGCGCATACTGCAAATTACAATGGATGCGTTATATATAAGGCCATGGTAGACAAGAAACCTCCTCAGTCGAAAAAGTTGGCGTGTTCAATGCCCCCTCGATTACTAATGGTTAATACCCTGTCTTATGCGGAAATTGCAAATGGTAGACTCTTTATTAAGTGATAAACTACAAAAGCAGCAGCAATCAAAACATGTCGCAGTTCTACAGCGGTCATCCGTTCAGCAGCAGTCACAGCAGCAGTCACAACTGGAGTCACAACAGCAATCAATACAACAGTAACAAAATTTACAACAGCGCTTCTCACATTCTGATCAATACCAGCAAACACATCAGCAACCATACCAGCAAAGTAATCCACAGATGCAATACTCATCCTATCTCGAGCAAATTATTGTATAATTGGAAAAAGCGCTTGATTTATGTCAAATGTGACACCAAACAACAAAAAGGCTTGCGCATTGCAACTTCATGGCTTCTCTTTTTACACGGCAAATCACCCTAATGACAACTGCATGAGAGGAGCAACCATAAAACACTATCCAAAAATTCTTATTCGTACTGATGCTTTGCAATCAGCCATTATTGCCGTCTCTACTAGATACATGGATATCCAACTATGGGGACCTGCCTGTGCATTGAGTATCAAAAAAGTTCAAATCTTGCAGAACAAAGCTCTGCGTCGTATTACGAATGCTCCTTGGTACGTTAGGAATTCTGCCATACACAACGACCTTCGGATGCCTACAGTTATGGACGAAATAAACGTACACAGCAGTCGCTACAATGACAGGCTGAATTGTCACTCAAACCCTCAGCAGCGGCGCTTATGCACCAAGAGTTCTCAAGGAGACTCAAACGTCATCTCCCTTGTGATCTTGCGACCAGATCCACTTAGCATACTCACATAGGTTCATCATAAGGTTGTTAGTATATTTAATGCAATTAAATTAAATTGCCTATACGCCACTCATGTGATTTTAAAAAAAATGTACCAAATTAATTATCTAAATAGTAATGTATGTAAATTCAGTATTTATAAAAAAAAAAAAAAAAACTGAAAGAATGACTATTAAAAACATCTTTAATACGTTATAATTAGTTCCATACGCTTCAAATGGATTTTGTTAGTTCGAAAACACTTTTAAATGTTTTATTTTCTGCATATAGCCCCGAACTAATACTCGCCAAATTCTTTTTATAGGATTTAAGTACGGCGAGCAAGCTAGCCACTTCATGACCAAAAATGTGCATTGTTTGGAGGCTTGGGTCAATACGTGCATTGTCCTGCATGAAAACAAATGGTTTTTTTCTGTATTCAACAAAAAAAAAAAAAAAGTGACCGAAATCTTTCCAGCTTGTGAATTGTAATTCGAACTTACCAGATTTATTAATTTATTATTATTTCTTGGCTGGGCCATGAAGATTAAATTTTTTCTCATCCGAAAAAACTTACCTGTTGTAAAAATCATAAAAATTGGCCAAGTCAGTCTCGCACATGGAGGGTTCCGTACCATCGCACAAGATTTAAAAAGAAACAACATTTGAGTAGCACTGCTGTCCATCAGTCTGTATGCAAACTAGTCCCTCAGTTTTTGAGCTAGAGAGCTGAAATTTTGCACTCAGATTTACTTTCCAATAATACTGGCGACAACCTTTTATCATACATATTTAATTGTATAAAGTAATAAAATTATGGAATTGCTTTGGTTTAATTTTTTTCGAGGATTATTTTCTTCTTTTCAGAGCATTTTAATAAAAGGTTTTGAAAAATATATTTTAACACCCTGCGTAAGTCCCTGCTGTACAAAGTTCTATACAAACTATTTAGCACATGAAGAATAAAAAAATGCAAAAATGAAATTGTCAAAGCTGACTTAAGTTAAGGTGTAGGTGTGCATGTGTTGAAGTGCAAGGGGGAACAAGAGAAGAATGAAATAGTCAAAGCAGATAAAAAAGAAGTATGTGTGAGTGTGTATGAGCATGATCGCTTCGTTTCGTAGACTGTTAATTTTGTGTTTTGTTTTTATTCCAGCAAGGGTTTATATCTTTTGTGTAAACATACATATTTGTCAAAAGTACAATTATTAGATAATAAAAATAGTAAAATATTGGCTTTATACAACCGATGAGCGCACAGATATAGAACAAAAGAGACACAAAAACTTTTCTATTCTTCCATTCTACTGCGCTCACAATATCAACGGCTGTGTCTAGAGTGCAAGAGATGTGCAACGGGGACATCGTTTTTTCATTCATACAATTTGTTCTTGGGTATGCCAAAATTGGTAATAAGAAGAAGAGCTTTCTGTTTAGCTTTGACAGCTGTTAGTGAGTGATTTTGTGCACTACTATAAATCGGCATTATTAACATTTGCCGCGTGTTTTGTGCCGAGTTTTTCTAAATGTTTAAATATTTAAATTTTGTGCATAATTTCCTTGCGTTTATTTTTAATTATATTTCTAACAATTTATCTATAGAATTTTATAGGTTTTGACGCCGCTCAGTCAGTGTTTTTGTGTGCTATAAAACAGCATAATCGGCATTCTTAACATTTACCAAACAACCAATAACAACAAATTTTGTTCTCATTGTATTTGTAATCAAATTTTGCCAAATAGTTGCCGAATTTGTTGTTGTTAATTTTTTCGGAGATGAGTTCAGGAGTGCCTCCGGATCGAGGTGGAGGCCCACCTCCGGGGCCAGGTATTAAACTGGACAAAACAATTTCGCTTAAGTCCCGCTCTCCGGAGCCTAAATACCTGGTGGTGACAAGGATTAATAGTTCTGAATCCTTAACCAATGTTTCTCCTTTTCTGATTAAAAAAGTGAATGATGGCATTTGTCCCAGCGAAGTGGAAATGTGCAAAAAATTAAGAAATGGTTCATTATTAATAAAAACCAAAAACTTAATGCAAGCAATAAAATTAACTCAACTCCGCTCCTTATCATCAAATATAGAAGTAGAGGTAACGGAACATGCTACGCTGAACTATGTGAAAGCAGTTGTTTACTGCAATGATCTTAGAGGCATACCTGAAGACGTGATTAAAGAGGAATTAAAATCACAAAAGGTAACGGTAGCAAAAAAAATTATGAAGAAATCCGGTGACTCACTCGTGGAGACGGGTTTGGTTATACTGACTTTTGAAGCTACTACAACTCCAGAACATATCAACATCGGCTATGAAAAAGGCAGGCTCCGACTTTATATTCCTCCCCCCATGCGATGCAACAATTGCCTCCGCTAAGATATGCAAAGACAATAAAATCTGTCCATTTTGCGCTAAAAATTACCATCTCAACATCGATCAAAATGAAATTTGCTCATTGCCAAAAGCTTGCATTAACTACAACAGGCACAAAATAGAGCAATGTGACCATTCAGCCTTTGACAAAAAATGCCCTACTTTTTTGAGAGAAAAGGAAATTCAGGCAATTACCACAGTTGAAAAAGTTGATAGAAGAACAGCAAATGCTATTTATAGTAGCAGACATCAACACAAGCCCACAACTACGCAACGTTAATCAAACATAATTCTCCTGCACCAACGCCAGCGACCTCGTCGACTATGACATCCACTACACCATCTAGTAGCATGAGGACTACTGATCCAGCCAACAACAACAAACAACCATCCAGTACGCAAACAGGGTCCTCTCGTCAGCTAACGGATTACTCGGACTTAGCAATGGACACTAACAACGACCTAACTGGCCAATCGAAACAGGTACTGTTGTTACCAAAAAACACCTCGCGACGTAAGAGACTTCAGATAGCAAAAGAAATAAATAGCGGTAAACATAAAAAATCTAACAAAACCTCTAACACATTTATTAACATAGATTCATCTGACAATATGTCATTTGAGTCTGGAGATAACAATTAGTACTAAACATTCAGTATCAATATAGTCGCTGCGTGTGGTCGGGCTACGGGCACACCCATCAATGCTTCTTCAGTATGGGTGAGGGTGTCCGTGGCCTGGTCACGCGTAGCGACTTTAATCAAATCAGAGGTGTCGGAGTGGCGCATGGTTTTGTCATTACAATTCAGTGCGTTACTCTTGCATCTCTGTATATCAAAAGCATATAGGAGTTGCAATGCAACATCAATTTAGCTTTATAATTTTCTTATTATCTAAAATGTCATTAAAAATCATTCGATGGAACATTAATGGATATGTAACCCATTACAATAAACTCCTTATGCTTATTAAAAAGTACAATCCAATATTCCAATTCCAATCAACTACAATCTCTATAATGTCAATACCTCCCATACTAGATATGGAGGGGTTGGTCTTTTGGTGCATAAATCTCTAGAACACGCCTTAACCTCAGTCAATGGTAACACCGACACCATTGAAATGGAGTTAATTTCTAAGATCAAATTTAAAATTGTTTGTACATATTTTCCTCCAAATTCAAACTTCTCATTTAAAGATCTGGAAAGCTCACTACGCTGCTCTAATATTCCCACATTAGTCACTGGTGACTTTAATTCGTGCCATACTAGCTGGGGTTCTGTTAAAAATAACCGAAAAGGAATTCTAATTGATAAATTTATTACTAAATCCAACTTTATTCTTCTAAATGATGGTTCCCCGACCCATTTTAGTACGCATAATACGCTAACTTTTGCACTCCTGAACTAGCCGTTCATACTCATTGCAAAACTAATCATCTCTATTTACTGGAGACCACTAAGAAAACGCAATCTCCTAATAAGCACTGAACGTGCAAATTGGGAACAATTTCACGCAAATAGCATCAAATTTCATTCCACTTTCCCAACAAGTAATGATGTAAATAAAGAAGCAGCCAACTTGAAGAAAATTATTCTCTGTGTAGCTAACCCAACTATCCCACAAACATCAGTCTGTTTTCAACGTAAAAACATTCCTTGGTGGACCAAACGTTAGACGAGCTAAATAAGAATAAAAGGAAACTCCTTCAATCTAACATAGCTCAAAACAATATCTTAAATTACAAAAGAGCAAATGCTCTTCTAAAAAAAGAAATCAAGCGAACTAATGATCAATCGATTACTAAATTTACTTCAACTATTAATCCTCGCACTACAATTGATAAAATATATAAAAATTTAAAACGCTTCTCCAGGTTTAAATCTAAATTTAGTACCCATCACGTCCTCAACCAATCCTAATCAGTTTTTAACTGATGGTCTTGCCAAGTTTTAGTCAAACTTATCAGAAGATACTAATTTTCCTAGTAATTTCCGTCTTCTAAAAAAGAACATATTGAATAACATTCCCACCATTTGTAGTAACCCAAAAGCGATGCCGTTAGAATCTGACATTAATTCACTAGAGCTTGCTATAGCAGTCAACAAGTTAAAAGGTAAAACCCCGGGCTTAGACCGGATTACTTACGCAATGATTAAAAACACTCCCCAAATATACAAAGCTCGATTACTTAACTTCTACAACAATATATTAAACAACCAGCTTCCTCAACAGTATAAAACAAGTTCTGTTCTACCTATTGCAAAGCCAAAATCCCATAAACAGCTGCCCCAATCATATAGACCTATATCACCGTGCTTAGCGAAAATATTAGACAAGATAATAGCAAACCGACTTTGGCGGTTTATAACAATACACAACCTACTTCACAGTCGACAGTTTGGTTTCAGAAAAGAGAAATCTACAATCGATGCTCTATTATATGTAGACCACGCAATTGCAGATAGCATCTCCCTTAAAAAACAAGTCACTATACTTTCGCTAGACTTTGAAAAAGCTTTTGATTAAATTGGAATACATAGCATTGTGGAACAACTGATAGAGTGGGGTATCGGCCCCAGAATTATAAAATATATTACATCATTCATGTCAAACCGTAAAATTATAGTTCGCGTTGCATCGAATTACTCATCACCATTCCCATTCCACAATGGGTCCCCACTTTCCGTCATCCTTTTTTTAATAGCATTCAACAAATTGTGCTCAACGCTCAGTCTCCATAAAGAAATAGACTTCATAGCATACGCTGATGATTTTAATATAATCATTAAATCCAACAAAGCCAAAAATCCCAGACTAAACTTAACTGCGCTATTTACAGACATAGATATCTGATGTATCTCGGCAGGAGCAAAACTTGCTACCGCGAAATGTAAATACATCCACATTTGCCGGAAAAAAAAAAAACTGCTCTTGCACTATAATAGTTCCAAATACACAACTCCAAGAAGTTACTTCCTGAAATATATTAGGTATTCATTTTAATAATAAATTTCGATGGAACTCTCATATACAGCATCTAAGCACTGCCCAACTACCCAACTAAATGTCATTAAGTGTCTATCTAATCCCAAGCTTAACTGCAATACATCAACCTTACTCTCATTGGTAAAAACACTTCTTTTATGCAAACTGAATTACGCTTTGCCGATTTTTGGATTCGCTCCCAAAACACTTTTAAATAAAATTAAAACTATATTAAACTCTGCTTTACGCTTTGCACTTGGTGCCTTTCGCACTACCCCAATTAATAATCTCTATTTTGAAGCAGATTGTTTTACATTGGATCTCGAAAGAAACTTATACTGTGCCAAATTATCCAAAACACTTTTCCGAAGCAATGATTCCCCCTTAGGCTTACTAACCCGGAAAATAGCTAAATCTGAAAACAACCTAAGGTGCTTTCTACTATTGATAGAATAATTTTTACCTGCAACACCCTAAATGTATCGTAAGCAGATGCACTGCGCTTAAGTGATCAACAAGAAACGGCGAAAAAGATTATGAAGCCTAAGGCTCCAATATCTCAACATAATGAACCAATCTCACAAACTACCCCAACTCTAACTACGTGTAATGAGCCAGTGTTGCAACCACTAAGTTCTAGTGAATCTATGTTGGTGAATTTATTACAGATCCTGAATGAATCAATCTTAATAATGCAAAACTCTTTTCACGAGATGATGAAAATCCAAATGAAAATTTTGGATAAGTTAAATTCCCCATAATGGCTCATTTAAAAATAACTCACTGGAACGCAAATGGCGTTTCACAGCACAAACTGGAGCTAATGAAGTATCTAGAGGACAACAATGTAGATGTGATGTTAGTCTGTGAGACTCATTTGACTAGCAAAAACAACTTCTTTATACCAGGCTATATAGTTTATACAACGAATCATCTGGATGGAAAGGCTCATGGTGGAACATGCATTATTATAAGAAAGCGTATTAAACACCAGACTCTAGAGTCGTACTCATCTAGTTATTTACAAGCTACTTCGGACAGGTTGGAAATGCGTTATGGTAATCTGACGTTATCTGCTGTATATTGTCCTCAACGATTTTCTATATCTGCGGATGTTTTTAAAAATTTCTTTGGAGCACGATTTTTGGCGGCCGGTGACTATAATGCTAAACACACTTATTGGGGGTCACGTTTAGTAAATCCAAAAGGCCGGCAACTTTACAGCACTCTTGTAAATTGTCAAAACAAGCTAGACTTCGTTTCTCCGGGTAGGCATACATACTGGCCGGCGGATCCAAGAAAAACTCCTGATATCATCGACTTCGGTATCACAAAAAATATACCAAGAAACCTCATATCAGCAGTTACTAATGATGAACTCTCTTCCGATCACTCCCCCGTTGATATCGTTTTACTCGATTTTCCAATATTTGAGGATCGCCCTTATAGACTCATATCTAATAAAACTAATTGGTTGCAATATAAAAAGTATATTAGTTCTCACATTGAAATTGCATCTGCGATCAACTCTGAAAGCAATATTGACAAATCTGTTAATGAATTAAGTTCCGTATTGGTAGTTGCAGCTGAGGTATCAACGCCCGGGATAGTTGCTCTCAAGTTCAATAGAAAATCGTTCTCAAATAGGGAAATTGAAGAACTGGTTGCTTCTAAATGACGATTGAGAAGAGAATGGCAACAGCACAGATCTCCTTCTGCTAAACAAAGGCTAAAAGATGTAACAAAAAAACTAGCCAAAGCACTTTTAAGCGACCAGCTCGAGGCACAAAGGCGCTATATCTATAACCTATCACCCACAAACACTTGATCTTCACTTTGGAAAGCGCAAAAATCGCTAAAAACTCCTATGGAGCTGGACTCACCTATTAGAGACAGAAACGGAATGTGGGCTCGGTCTGATGAAGAGAAGGCTAATGTATTTGCCAACCATCTTGAGCACGTGTTTCAACCTAACCTACCTACTAACAAATTTGTGCTTCCTCAACAGACAATCAAAAATTCAGTAAATATGTCTCCATTAAAAACAAGCGCTAGTGAGATTGTATCTATTATAATGACTCAACTGAAACCCAAGAAATCTGCTGGTATGAACTATCACGGGAGCGCCATGGTATATCAGGAATGAAGACATTCACAAGGACCTGGAAGTACCACCTGTCAAAGATGAATGTTCCAAGCGTAAAGCTATTTACATGGATAAATTAGTTTGGCATGTTAATCCCCTAGCCAGAGTCCTTGTCCATACAAGGAACTCATCTCGACTGATCCGTAACGATCGTGCTGCCCTTTTGATTAATTAGAGGCTCGTAGTGCGAAGTGAACTCCTTCCTCTTCATTGTAGGAGGGACACATGTGTATCAGTTTTTTAAGAATTGTAACCTTATTGTTAGTCCTATGTATTTATATAGGAGATTCAGTAAATACAAAAAAAAAAAAACAAAAAAAAAAAAAGTTTTTGGCAGCCAATATGGCGCGTTCGCTCAACCAAACATGATCTTTGTAATTTTGAGCAACATTTAGGAATAAGTTCAGATTTTTACTCAGTAAATTGACAGAAATTGTCAGGAAAGGAAATACAGCCAGCTAAGCCTCTAAAGGGGGGTTTCCATCACCTATGTCAATGAGTTGTTAAGAAAATATTTCTCCAGAACGATCAAATTGCAACTCGACACTCATATTCTTGCTAAAATATAAGGTCTTGACGTGTTTCCACAAAACGGAATAGAACCAAAATATAAATATATTGTATATATAAACTAGCTCTGCCCAGCCACGCTTTGCCATGATCACTTTGATCATCATACATAAAGAGAAGTCAACAAAGAGCGCAATACTCTTGTACGTACTCAGTTATCAATAAGTGAGAGGAATAAATACAACAATATCAAAACAACACAATATTCAAAGCATAAGCAACGAAAAAAATATTCTTTATCTTTGTATGAAAAATTAATTATAATTAGGATTTTTTGATTTAGTAGCTCAAATTGTGATAAAAGAAACGCTATATGTTACAGAAAACTTGCTTCATTACACCAGTGAAAACCCCATTCAAATCGGTTCAGCCATTTCTGAGATTAGCGTGTAATATTTTAACTTAATATTTGCCACTTAGTATATACTGTTCACTTTTTTTTGACGCGTAAAATTTGGACTTTTTTTAATTAATGTGAATTATTTTTGTTTGTGTATTGATTTTGATTACACTTTAAATTGAAATCGACTCCCAAAATATAAGCCTTGAATTCTGCATACTAACTTTTTATTTTGTATTCATTAATATATAATTATAAAACTTTTAATGCAAAAATCTCATGTGTTCACTTTCTTTTGACGCTGTGTGTATATAGATAGATATATGTGTTTTTTCTGTTACATTTTGGCATGATGTTTTTGTGCTTCATTTAGTTTGTGACTGCAGAAAAGCACCTTAATGTTTTACTGTTCGGATACATCGGCCTCGTGCGTTTTGCCGTTCGTCGTATTTGCTTTGAGAGAGCCACACATTCATTCTTTATTCCTCCGCGTTCTTCTCGAATTGCTTATGCCTTTTTTTTTTGTTTGTGGAAGCCTTCATGAACGTCATTATAAAGGAAAAAAATACAATGGCAACATACTTAGCTGCAAGGCATAACAACGTTAAAGTGAACGTGAAAATTGGTTTTACAATACAAAAAAATTAATTTTTTTTTTAATGCTCTTATTTGTACTAGAATCGCCCGTAATCGAAATTCCACCCTGCCAAAATGCAGACAAAAAGTATTTAATTCTGTGAGACAAACAAATTCTTGAGTATCATTTAATAAAGTTAAACGCTCTCGTAAGATTGTAATAGAAAACATATATAAGATTATAAGAAATTAAAAGCACTATAATACGACTTCTGTAAAAACAATGTTTTTTGTGAATACTTTGTGATTATTTCTTAAATGCGCTTCCCACGATATATATTAATTTTAAGGCATCAAATCTTCTCACGCGACTTGAGGCATAGTCCGAGTGAAAAAAAAGACGGTTCAATAAAATTTCAACTCGATCAAAAGTTTAACCTTGTGACTCGATTATAGTTATGGCAAACGCCGGAATTAAAGGGAATTGAGTTCTTTGGAAACTAAATGGGAAAATAGCACCCGTATAAGTAATCTTTATACGGGGAATTAAAATTCACTCATTTCATGGTACTCCCGTTAAGATTTCACAATCTATTGGATTATGATGCAAACGCTTAACTTTCATTCTTGCTTCATTAACTAATGCTCCACATACATTCAAATTTCGAATTAAAAGAACAATTTAATGCCAACTTATGAGGCGACAAGCCACTGACATTGATAGAATTCAAAAATTCAACAGGATAATAATTAATTTCATTTTGATTATCACTAATACTTTTATCATAACTGAGATATGTTTTCTTTTGCAAACAAAATGCAAATGCAGTTGCTGGTACGTTCAATGCACAAAACTGCGCAGTCTTGGAGAACTAAATTCCTTTGCTTCATCTAAGCATATTCGCCATTCATTATTGTTCAAAGTTATTCCGCGAGCATCACATGCTTCACAGAAGGTATTATATGACGCTCCGGTATATGTCCGGACATCCTCAAATGATTTCGGTCGACACACGCGTAATAAGAGTAATCGTAAATGAAAGAGTTCAATATTTTTTGGAGATACATTGTACATACGTGAAATGATTTTATCACCACCTCTCAGTCTTCTTTGCAATTTTTTTTGTGCGTCCATTCAAACAGAATGCAAAGGAATTTGAGTATACTTACATTGGTTTGCAAATAAATCTATACGATTTATTTCAAATGCTAATAGTTTTGTTTGTCTTGCGCACCAGTGTTTGAAAGTTCTGCTTGAGCACTAACCATAGCAAATGAAGATTATATTGGGATTATTAGTTTGGTCCGTTTTCAAAAGATGGCTCTACCTGCAAGTTGTGGCAGACTTTTGGAAGCGATTACCTATTCCATTGGAAAGGTTTGACATCTGTCAACAATAATTAGTGTGCAGCAGCGTCTGTTTCTGACAACAACACTGTTTTTTGCCTCTTCGAAAATGTCCAAGTTTGTGTTAAATAAACAACATTTGCGGGAAGTTTTGATTTTCTTTTTTAATGGGAAGAAAAGTGCAGCTGAAGCCCATCGAATGCTTGAGGAAGTTTACGGTGAATCTGCTCCGACCGATAACCAAACCAACCCAACCCAAAAAGTTTGAAGATGAGGAATTGGAGGCTTTACTGGATCAAGATCCGTGCCAAACGCAAACTGAACTCGCAGAATCGTTGGGAGTGACTCAGCAAGCAATTTCCGATCGGTTAAAACAATTTTGATTTATTCAAAAGCAAGGATACGGCATCCAAGCCGTACGAGTTGAAGACGAGAGATGTCGAAAGGCGACTTTTCGCTTCGGAACTGCTTCTTGAAAGACATCAAAGGAAGGGATTTTTGCACCGGGTCGTGACTGGAGATGAAAAATGGATATACTACGATAACGCCAAGAAGAAAAAATACTATGCCAAGCCTGGTGAACCCGTTCCATCATCGTTTACATTGACGCCAAAGCAAAACATCCACGGTTCAAAGGTCATGCTCTGCATATGGTGGGACCAGACGGGTGTGGTATATTATGAACTATTAAAACCAAACGAAACCATTAATGCGGAACGTTATTGACTACAACTAATGCGTTTGAGCCGTGCATTGCGTGAAAAACGGCCAGAAACGGCCGAAAGGCATAACAAGGAGATTTTGCAACATGACAACGCACGGCCCCACTTAGCTGTAACGGTCAAAAATTACCTGAAAACGCTGAAATGGGAGGTCTTACCCCACCCGCCGTATTCTCCAGACCTTGCTCCTTCCGATCACTGGCTTTTTCGACGGATGCAAAACGATTTGGGGGGTCACCGGTTGGGGTCTGTTGAAGTATTCGGAAATTACCAGAGAGATGGGAAAAAGTAGTCGCTTCCGACAGACAATACTTTGAATTATGTAATTTTTATTTTTTTTACAATAATAAAAAAACACTTTTTTGAACACAAAAAAACGGACCGAATTAACTTGTACTTCCAATAATTACGGATATTTTGAAAATAATTTTTTGATTTACGTTTACTATAGGAATCGTTGGGGTGAAGCTCATCATAGAGGGCTTTAAAAAAATGGATTTTCAATGGAAGGCGGTAACGTAACCTTGCCTTTATGGCAACACGAAGTGAATATATTGCGATGTCGTATAGTCACTTCCGACTCAAAATGTTTTGCATTGCATTTTCCACACTGTAAATTCATTTCACCACAACTATAGCTTTCAAAATTTCTCGAAATAATCTTCAAAGCACATTTGAAGATATCTAACAAAGCATCATTATTATTATGAGTATCATTTACTCTTTGAAGATGTCTAAGTTGCGCATCCGCTAATGTTCGTGGCATTTCCGTGTTTAATTATTTATATTGGTAACTTCATAATTTAAATAAATAAATATTTACTAAAGGTGTTTTGAGCCTTAAAATATTTTTGTCAATGAAAATATACTTTATATGCAATAGTTTGCAGAATATATAAAAATTAGTAGATACAGAAATCTTAACAGAATACTGTCAATGAAAGTAAATGTTGTGAGATTTCAGAAGAATACTGTTAATAGAAAAAAAAAAAAAAAAATAAAATGAAAAATATTACTCACACACTTAATGGAAATTAGTTAGATTTTAAGGTTTCACACACACACAGAATGTTTTCGCTGCACTCACTTTGTGATATTTCTTTCTCACACACAAACTTGGAATTCTCCTCCACAAAAACTATTCCGCCAAAAATAAAATACGAAGGTCTGTGTATTAATAAAAAAAAATATGAGCACACTTTATAGTTACTATCATTATACCTTCACACTTTATCACGCACTACTGAATATTTATTTTGGATTTATTATAGATTATTATATTTGATTTGTATTGATTAAATTTTTATTTCGCTTTGAAATTCTGGAGCCGCTGGAGCAAATCAAAACACAATGAATATTCATTGAGAATTGGCAAGCTCTCACCGTTTTAAAAAAAGTTTGCTCTCATGTGGTCGACGCACCTGATTGTGAATTTATATTTATCTTTATATATAAAATTCGAGTGTCCGAAATTTTGTGACTCTTAATCTACTAAACGGCTAGACCAATTTAGATAAATTTTTTTTGTTTTACTTATGGGGTCATCAAGATAGTTTATGCTTCAGTTGGACCCGGTAGGTGGCTCTGTTGTCAAAATACACGCATTTTTTTACCAAATTTTTAACATTCTTTTATCTAGCGCACACTATATTAAGCCGATGTTAATATTTTTTTTTTTTACATGGCAAATTAATTAGAAGAGTAGCATATTTATTTGTTTCAGTTTTTAACTTTTAATATAATAATAATATTTTTAAGAATTAAGTTTTTTGAAAACCACTTCCAGACCAAGCATAATGCTTTTGATGCTTTGGTTCTTGTTATTGTTGCATTTTTTTTTCTGAGTACGCTCTTTTTGCGCTCTTCGTTTTTGTATTTTATGTTCATTTATAGTGGGACAAGAAAGAGATAATGTGTTTTGTGTTTGATGCTATTGATCAATGTTGGTTTGTCGATAAGGGAAGTGGGAGGGTCGCGGGCAGTCGTGTACCAAAAACCAAAATGTGCTCTGCAATTTTCTCGCGTATTTAAGTATTTCAAACAAATAAATAGATGTTTTCTTTCCACTTATTTCGTTTTGCTCTTTGCTCTGAATAAAACTAATTTTTAAGTGATTAAAATTTTTCTGTTCTGTGTATAACATAATAAGGGGTCAGCAATAACAGTGCGAGGGCTGACTGAGTAACTATGCTCCTCAACACACAGAAATTTTTAAATGATTTGATTATTGCTCACGAATATGGAATCAAATATAGTTTTGAAAATTTACCTTATTAGGGTTCCGGACCCGAAAGGTACAAACAAACAACCATTTAAAATCAGGTTCTTATTAGAAAAACTTTTTTGTTTTTAGTTCTATCAAACTGAAATTTAGAAACTATAAGTTCTTAACATAGGCGCTATACATCAGTTCTATAAGTTCTTAACATAGGCGCTACACATCAGTTCTATAAGTTCTTAACATAGGCGCTACACATTAGTAAGAATGAGCCAAATCGGCCGACTAGGGGAGTACCTCCCATACAAACACCAATCTGGTACGGAACCCTCCGTGTACGAGTTTGACTCGCACTTGGCCCATTTTTTATTATTGTATGATTCTCACAATTAACTAAATCGTATTTGCTTCTTATTAATTCAATGCTTTGCAACCCAAAATATACATGTATATGTGAAGAACAACAAAATGTGCATGGCAAAATAACAACAAAATATTCGCGCTCCCAATTCATATATTTTATGATATTATTTTTTATTTATTTTATATACCCTTATTACAAAAACCAATCTGTGGCAGAATTATATGTGTTTCGGAGTAGTGCGACTACAACACCGTGACACGAGATTTTTATATTAAGATTATGATAGTTTTGAGAAAAGGGCAGTAATTCTAATCAATTATCTAGACTGTTGTGATGTCTGATACCTAGACATACATATACTTTATGGGGTCTCCGATGTCTCCTTCTGTGTGGCACAAACTTTAAATACCATCACTGTGTGAAGTGTACAATGAAGAGTATCTAAGAAACTTGAATCCATTAACAGCAGATCTTGACTCCAACAGAGAAAGAACTGTAATTGAAGACAGCAACATGGTCCGATGCAATGGTATGGAAGAAACGGTAGACACAGTTGCCCACTACTCAGGATAATGGAAATTCGCTGAGCTAATTATGATACCGAAATCAAAAAATCCTGGGCAGTTTACGATGTCATATCTTACAATTCAACACACAAAAGTCAGTTCAAACAACTTTCATCTTACATCAGGAAGCTGTCCCCTTGTACTTTTGAATAATTACATGGTTCTACAAAGCGATACTGTCAAATAGCTCGGGGTGCACCTTGATCAGATGCTTACCTAAAAGATCCAATTTAAAACGAATCAAATACAGCTAAAAATCAAAAGCGGAAAGATGTACAAGCTCGTTGGACCACGGTCTCAAATTCGTCAAGAAAAAAAGTGCGATTCTACAAGGCAGCTCTAAAGCCGAAGTGGAGCTGTAACGGCAAGTAATTCCAATGTGAGATGCCGCAAAAATTTCTATCTGTGACTCTACGTACAATAATAAGTGCTCTTTGGTATGTGAACAATTTTGAATTCCATAAAGACCTCAAAGTACCATTTGTTAGGGATGAAATAAGAAAATGTTAGATATTTAGGCACATCAACAAGTGCATAACCATAACAACAATTTAGCAATAAGTCTGCTAGAAAACAATATAGATGTTAGATGTCCGAAAAAGTTTCATGTGTTAGATCGTTTCATGGATTATAGATTAGATTAGATTTGAAGTTATTTGCCTAGTTTTATAATGGTTGAACAAAAGGTACCAAACGGAATCCTATTACAAGGCAGTGTAACCTTCCATCCGTTCTTCGGGGTCTATGAACCGTAATAGGTAAAAATTTGACATTTTCACAAAATGTGTAGTTATATCGGGGCTACATCAACAAATACTAAAACTCACATAGAATTAAAAATTTAAACAAATAGATTTTCTGCTTTGCGACATTCCGACAATGCAAATCTGACATTTGATAAACAGGATTCTTACAGATTTACTCCGCAGTATCAGATCGTTTGAGCTTAGTGTAAATCGTAACCTTTTAAAACAAAATCGCAAGTCCTTTCAATCTGGCAATATATATAATAACTAGTTATCCCGGCGTGCGTTGCTACGCCCTCGCACAAAAAAGATAAGAGAGCATATACGTATGGAAACATTTCTTCCTTTGATGAAAATCAAGGAGATATGTGGGGATGGGAGCTATAACAGAGAAAGGAATGGAGCGCTGTAGACGATGACCGCCGATAAAAATAATAAATGGGCCAAGTGCGAGTCAGACTCGTACACGGAGGGTTCAGTACCAGATTGTGGTTTTATGGGAGGTACACCCTCTATTAGTCTGATTTGACTGCTTCCAACAAATGCACCGGCGCCTGATATCAGAAACTTATAGTTAGACACTAATTTCAGTTCAATAGTTTCAAAAACACAAAAAAGTTTACCGAATAGGAACCTGAATTTTAATGGTGGGTTTGTATGGGAGATACTCCTCCTAGTTGGCCGATTTGATTGATAGATGTGTAGCGCCTATGTCAAGAACTTATAGTGTCTACATATCAGTTCGATAGAACAAAAAAGTTTTTCGAATAAGAAACTGAGTTTTAATGGTGGGTTTGTATGGGAAGTACCCTCCCTAGTGGACTGATCAAACTGAAATTTCACAATATAAGTCTCTGATGCATAGCTACCAACCATCGAAATTTCAAGATCGTGGGATTACTGGGTCGTTTAGCTGCCATACAAACCAAAATATTTCTTGTATGGGGACCCCTTTCAGTTTTTAAAAATATTTTAGTTTTAGTATTTGCTGCTAATTCCCGGATAGAACTACTACATATTCTGTAAAAATTTCAACTCTGTAGCTATTACGGTTTGCAAATCCATTCCTTCACGTTTTATGTCACGTCCCACTGAAACGGGATATCCTATGTCCGTCTCCTAGTTCTAAGCTACCTCCCCACCAATTTTCAGCCAAATCGGTTCAACCGTTCTTGAGTTATAAATAGTGTAACTAACACGACTATCTTTTATATACATATATTGTGAATCTAAACCATTCTCAGATCCCCTTGAACACACACAAAAAATTTCATCAAAATCGGTCCAGTCGTTTAAGAGAAGTTCAGTGACATACACACTCACAGAAGAATTATATATATAAATTGTGAATCTAAAGCATTCTCAGATCCCCTTGAACACACACAAAAAATTTCATCAAAATCGGTCCAATCATTTAAGAGAAGTTCAGTGACATACACACTCACAGAAGAATTATATATATAAAGATAATAATAACTAGAGATGGGCCAAGTACTCGGTTGAGACTCGGTACTCGGCGGGTTTTTTGATACTCGTACTCGGCGGGTTTTTTGATACTCGTACTCGGCCGAATAACTCGGTTTGAATGCCGAATAACTCGGTTTGAATGCCGAGTATACTTTGTTTAAGAAAAGCAATATTTTTAGTTGCCAAACTATAATATGTGTCTTTTTTCGGTAATTTTAGTAATTTCGAACGGTTTGAGTAATGTAATGCACTCCCGTAGGATCTCCCATTGACTTTCAGTTAATTGTTGTAGATTGGCTGTACTTGGGTTGTCCGTGATGTAGAGAGATATTGCCCTTTTTTGCTCTAATAATCTGTTTATCATGTAAAAAGTACTGTTCCATCTTGTGGTAACATCTTGCACGAGTTTGTGCTCTGGCAGTTTTAGTTCTTATTGTATCAGGGTCAGTTTTTCTTGTTCCACTGCAGAAAGGTTAAAGTGGCCTACAATTTTTCTAGCTGAGGCAATAACGTTGATTACATTTTGTTCCTTCAACGAAGCTTTTACGGCTAATTGCAGCGTATGTATATAGCATCTTTTGCCAACATATTGACTATCATTTATGGCTTTCACCACATTGGGTCCATTGTCTCTCAAAACAAGATGAATGCGAGTATTAATATCCCAGTTCACGGATAAATCTGAAAGCACTGATCGAATATTGTCCGCCGTGTGGGGTCCTCTAAAATCTGCAACACTCGGTGAAGCTCAATTTCCTATTCTAGCCAGTGAGCGGTGTAGCTTAAGAATTCGACTAAGTTATTCATGCAGGTCCAAATATCAGTAGTTATTGATATAGCTTTAGCTTTTGCAAGTTCCGCTCTTCCCCTCGCGAACCTGTTTGTACTTGCTTACGCGCGCGAAATGGGAATTTGATATAACCGAGTTAAAACTCGGTACTCGTTACTCGGCAAAAATGTTACTCGGCGCATCCCTAATAATAACAATATACGCACAATAATAATAATTGGGGTCTTCACTCTAACGTCTATTTGGCGTTTATTTCGTTTATACAGTGTATAATATACGATATATAAACTAACACCATACAAAAAAAATATACGCTAAGCCGTATACATAATCGACGATTGAGAAGGGTAAAACTCGTATACTGCGGCCTGCCAACTTAGTTAATGTTTAAAGAATGGACAAATGTGCCAAATCAAGGGTATTTTCAAGGGTTTCTTTACATTTTAAATTGTTTGTTTACATTTGCAAATACGAAAACAGCCGATTCACAAAAAATCATAACAGTGCGTTCACACAATTGTGTATCAAATACACATTGAGTATATTGTAACGTTAAAGTGAAGACCCTGAAGATAAAAAACGAGTCTCCTTTTGTTTTTTAGCAATTGAGATTACTGTTTATGGATAATTTTATGCCATAACATAATTTCGGCGAATTAAGATTTCGTAATATTGTAGTATAAATTGAGTTCCAATTTTTAGAATTAATATATGCGACGGCATACCAAGCGCATTTAATGAATTTAAGAATTCTTTTGAAAAGTTCACACTTTCTTCTTCATTACTCATTGTGTCTATCAGTTTGTATATGTCTCTTCTCTTGGTATTATATTCTATATCATTTAAATTATTTGTTGCATTGCATATTACAATTCAATTAAATATTTACTTAGGAAAAAAAATTCTTTATTAAAAAAGAAATATCGTATCTCGCGAATTACGATCCACTTCACACTTTACACTATTTTCATTTAAACGTAACAATTAAAAGAGCGTATTTCACCAGTACGAAATTTACGTGGTTTCCATGGGCTGAGGGCTGTCTCTTCGGTGAATTTGCCCTTTTCCATGCCCAGAGTAGCCAAATGACCATTGCCGCTGCGCTCCAGAATGGCCTTACGGTCCTTCTCGAGCTTTAACTTAACAATCGGCACTTTGGATGGGTGGATACTGACATAAACATTGGTACCGTTGGCGTTTTCACGCTGGATCTTCTCAATGTGCACAACAAACTTACGGAAGGACTGAACAACCTTGTCGACTTGGTTACCCTTGTAATGGCCACGGATAACTTGGTCTTCGTCGTCTTTGCGGATGGGCATGAAACGGACGTTGTACTTTTGACGCAGTTCCTTCGAAAGAGGTGCAGACATGAGACGGCGATGAATTTGAGATGGCGCCTGGAAATGACGCTTACGATTTTTCCTGCGCGAAGATGTCACAAATTTGTTCAATTTCATCTTGTTCATGTTGTTGTGTGTTCTACCAGCGGAAAAAGAAAGAGACACGAAGACACTTTACCTATAAGCTCTTCTTCTGTATCAACGCGTTGCATAATTCTTCTGTTAATATTAGTATACCATAGTGTGAATTAAGAGGGTAGGTGCCATTTCAAATTTTCAAAATACAAATAAATGCATGTGTTATTGGATCTCTTGTAATTATTGCACGCATATATTCTGCTAACAAAAACTTTTCAATATGTGTTTTTTTCATCAGCCGGTGTTGATTTTGGAATTACCGATAATGTGTGTCGAAAATCTTCTGATAGTACTTAGCAACAATATTCCTCCTATTGGTGATGGTCTGTTTAGCAGTTCGAGTGATTTACTATGGGCCATTGCACACTCATCGCATATTATGATTTTGCATCGCAATAAATTCTGACAACGTACAGAAGTTCTTGTTATATCACAGACTGGATACTCTTGTTCTGCAACATTTAATGGAAAATTTATAGCAGTATTTTTCCGCCTTCCATTAATGTGGACGCGATTGCGGATGATGCCAATGCTATTGGGATTGACTTTTTGACTCGAATTGCAATTAGAACCAAATTAATAAGAAATGTTTTACAAGTGCCTCCTAGTGCGTCAAAAAAGATTATTTGCTCGTCAATATGATTCATTATAATGTTGTAATATATATCTCTAATTGGGGTTTACCTTTTCATTTTTTGTTCATTTTTTTTTTCTGTTTTACGAAACTTACATACTTGATCCACTCTGCCTCTTTAGTTGTATTTTAATGAAATGCTTCGAGTTCAAGACTGTAACTTCCATTTTGCCTTTCAAGCCCAATGTGTATAGTTGTTTCCAATAATTACGCCTCGACCTATGTATTTAGGCAATTTTTACTCTCTCTATTCTGATTTCTCCTTTTATTTGTTTCTCTTCCTGTTCGTACTTTTTTTCTGATTCGATATATTTCCCTATTGTTATGATCTTCTCATTTTAAGTTCGTCATGAAGTTTGTAACAGACAAAAAGAGACATCGGAAACCCCAGCAAGGATATATATTAATTGATTAAGCTATGTCCGTCGGTCCTTCTATATGTATGCAAACTAGAGCCTCAGTTTTTAAGCAAGAGAGCTGAAATTCTGCATGACCTTTCTTTTAACTAGGTGTAGGACATTTGTGGAAACCAGCCGAAGCGGATTAATAGGGGGTACTTCCCACACAAACCACCCATTTAAATTCAGGTTCCTATTAGAAAAACTTTTTTGTTTTTTGGCCTATTGAACTATAATTAAGATACTATAAGTTTCTAATCAATGTCCATAAAATACGTAAATTTCAAGATCCTAGAGTTACTTGATCGTATAATTCCCATAAAAACCCAAATTCAAATTTATATTCCTATTAGAAGAACTTTTTTGCTTTTTCGTGCTATCGGACTGAAATTTGAACACGATAAGTGTCTGACCCATATTTAACAACCGTGTAGATTTTAAGACCGTAGGATTACTGGATCGTAAAGCTCCTATACCAATATTTCAATCTCATTGTTCAAATACTGTATCTCCAAAAAACTGTCTGAGGAAAGTGGTCGCCGAGGAAACAGGAATTGCTGAACTTGATCAAAGTCAGCGCAAAGATGACTCCATGCTGCACTTAGATATGCTGGTAAACTTTTTTCCTCGTCGAGTAGCTCTTTCCAGAAATTCTGCATACAAATTTTAGATTAAGGTATTACAGACCAAGTGTCATATAAAACGAGCTATAGCTGATAAGATCGCGCAATTTGCGCCGCACAATACCGCGAACTACTGAGTTGAACTTATTTAACCAGCTGCTGTAAACAAACTGGTTGACAGATCGAACTCGCTTTTGGCATCGTAATTAAGGACAGTCCTACTAACTTACAGAAAAAAAAAAAAAACCTAAAAAATACTCAACGCGGGCAATTTAAATGACAAATTTTGGGTACGTTATTGTCTTAATGTATACAAAAATTGAAAATTTATAGCAACCCTTTTTACGAGTAGACTGCAATGTTCTCCACTTTTGGAGAGATAAGCAGCAAAGTGATCTTGAACTATACATTTTAAGCAACATTTGCTTTGCGGTTCAACCAACTGACGTTATGTCTAACATATTTTAGTACAACCACATACACATTTTAATTTCTCATCATTGAAACTTATTTTGACAGACAACCGGAACCGGATTTATCAGGACACACTTAAAAACATATTACTGGTTAAACTAAATGCTGCATATTTAGATGAAGAAACCGATTAAGAACTATACCATCTATACCTGATTACATTTTTTATTGTAACACATAAGTATTGTACATATTTCAAAATTTAAACATAAGTACATACTTATTACCTTTTTTCACCCTTCGACTATCACTCGTTTCGTGCAGTCAGCTTGCTAATCATTAGTCTTGATAAATCTCCATTTATTTCTTTTTTTTATTGCTTTCAGGTTCAGTTTTGTTTTTCTCTTCTTTTTTATTTCTAGCATTTGTTTGTGAAAATTGTGACCAATAACCTAATCTCCCAGTTCATATTCGCCCAACTTTCGTGCTTTGCTATACATAGAGCAATTCAACTTATCAGCAAAGATTTTACTTCCACTTCGGAACAACGCGACGGCAAATTGCTAATATTAGCTAACAACGGAAAAACCGCTGAAAAGTTTATTGCATCCAAGGCCCTTTTCGGAATATGCCCAATAACATGTACCTACCACGAAAATTTACCCTCCTGCAAAGGAACTATCTTTTCACCCTGCTTAAATAATGTGTTAGATGAAGAGATTGTTCGCTAGCTTACCCAGTAAGGTTTCATCTATATTTAAATTCACCAAAATTGTTAGAGGCAAACCCAAACCTACTGGAGTTATTTTAGTCACCTTTCATTTTTATCACCTTCCAGAAACCCTTGATGTCTCCTGGTACAAGGTTAAAGTGCGACACTATTTCCCTAATCCTATGCGGTATAAAAACTGCCAACTTTTGGGACATACAGCTAAACGATGCACAAACGCTCCATATGCGTTCAATGTAACCCTCGAACCCATACTCCAGCGGACTGCACGCGTACTCAAAGCGCTAACTGCTGTGAAAATCACCCTTCTTCCTCCAATCAATGCAAGAAATTTATTCAGCAAAACGAGATTATCAAAATTCAAACACAAAAAAAAAATGCACAAAAAAATAAGCAAGGCAAATCTACAAAAATCAAAACTCGTTGATCGCAAATCCCGTTACCAGCACATTTGCTAAAACTGCATCACAAAACTTTGCTTCTTTTAGCAATGCCGACTCTTCATCTCCTACCTTACAGCCCCACGAAACAAAAACAATAAACAATGACATCACAAATCTTAATACTTCTAATGTAGCTAACATAACTAACAAAACTCCTTTGAAATTAGCAAACACAAAGTCCATTAATACAGCAAGCAATAAACCAACAACTACTTTAAAAAACAAAACGGTATCAGCTCTGTCAGTGCTTGATACTTTTCCCTCTACTCCATCTATCTTCCTAACAGAAACAAAACACCTTTAAAACTATCAAATATCTTCTTCCTCACATTCCCAACAGAACCCAAATTCCCGCCATGATATCGTCGTCAACGATGATGATAATATCATGGAGTCAATAGATATTACTTGATAAAATTTAACCCTCTTCCTCTCTTGGTGTCTAGTGCGTAATGACTGGTCTCATTGCAACTTTGATCATCACGTGGAATTGAGAAGGAACTCTATCTTCTCACCTTTCAGATCTACAATATTACTCGCATCTACATTCACCGTTCACCTTTCATTTTATTTTACTTTATTTTAAATGTTCTCTTTACTACAATGGAACATCAACGGTTTACTTAATAACATCACTGATCTGCAAGAGTTAATAAACGAACATAATTCTACAATTCTCTGCCTCCAAGAAACACACATAAAACACAATACTGCGCCCTCAGTCTCGGTTAACTACATGAACTATTTTTTTAATTTCCCGCATAACTTTACCTGTAAGCAAGTTATTGCTAGCTTAATTAAAAAAGGCATAGAACAGAAAGTCACCCCTGTTCAATCCAACATTGCTACTTTGGCCATTGAGTTTAACATTGGGCTAAAGATAACAATTCTTAATATTTATATTCCACCCTCTCAATCATTCTCTGCCTCTGATATCAAAAATTTCTAGACCCATTATTATCTCAGGTGATTTCAATGGATGGAGCCCTTTTTGGGGTTCAACAAGAACAAATTCACGAGGGAAAATTTTGGAAGAAGTGATTATTTCTGAAAATCTTGGCATTTTGAATGATGGGAGACCCACCCACTTCTATACGCACCAAACTTTTACATTTTGTTTATCCTCGATTTATCCGCTTATGTCCGCTTACACACTAGATAACTCATATACGCACGCAAATATTAACAAGGAATGCGCCACTCTCCAGAAAACGATCCGTTCTGCTGCCCATTTGAGTATCCCTCAGACTTCCCCTCGTCGGGTAAGAAAGATGGTTCCCTGGTAGAACCATATATTAACCGAACTCCGATCAATCAAATAAAAAGCATTGCATATATACAACATACACAAAATATTGAAAACCTTATTTGCTACAAAAAATCAAATGCTAAATTTAGAAAGCTCTGTAGAGACGAAAAAAGGAAGAGTTTTATTAAATTAACAGAATCTATAAACCCATTTTCCCAGCCAAACAAGATTTGGACTGACATAAAAAAATTAATGGCGGCTATAACCACATTACAATAACACACTTAAGCACAAGTAATGGTCCCATTTACAATCCGAAAGATATTTCCAATGAACTCGCTACTAATTGGTCGAAATATTCAGAAGACTCTAACTTCCACCATTTCTTTTCCAGTCTTAAAATAAAAATTCTATATAGACCTTATTCTAATTTCAACCATGCTTCCTAAACCAAACATATTGAGTCTAATATTACCATTCTTGAGCTTGTTCGCTCTTTACGCCAAGAAAGTTAACACGCCAGGCGTTGATAAAATTACCTACTCCATGATTAAAAATGTTTCGTTCAGCTCTATAATAAGATTCTTGCCAAAGGCATACATCCACTAAATTGGGAGTTTGCGATTGTTATCCCAATCCCGAAGCCTAAAAAACCTAATTCCCTAGTATCAACTTACATGCCAATCTCACTTCTCTCATGCCTTGGGAAGATAATAGGAATAATTATTTCGAAACGCATTATGTGGTTTGCCTTGTGCAAAAACCTCATAAGCACGCACTAATTTAGCTTTAAAAAGGCACATGCCACAACTGATGTTCTACTCTTTAAACACTTTTGTTCAATTGCTCTTTCCACAAAAACAACCATAAATCCACACTAAGCCTAGATTTTGCAAAGGCAGTCAATAGAGTTGGAGCCCATATTGTTCTTCAACAACCATCCAGATGGAAAGTAGGTCCTAAAATTTACAATTTTGTACAAGACTCCCTAACTAATCGGAAATTCTCTGTCTGTTAACTTATGGAATGGAATCTCTCAGGGATCACCATTATCAGTCACTTTATTTATTAATGTGTTTAACGAAATAAGCAATATAATTTTAAAATATAACCATATGGAGCATTTCATGTATGCAGACGATGTACTACTGTACACAAAAATCAAAAATTTTAACATTGTATTTAGAATCTAATTTCTCATATATCCTCTCAGACAAATGTAAACTATTTCATATTTGTAGGAAAAAGCAAAGTAATTATATTAGCCTAAAGTATAACAATATAAATATCTCCAGAACACCTACTTTAAGTATCCTTGGTTTAATTTTTGATAACAAACTTAACTTCAAGGTACACTGTAAATATAGTAAACTATCTCTAGTTGTCAGAATTCATATTATAAAATACCTTACATCTAAGTATTCTTTTATTTAAACTAATAGTTTTTTGAATGAAGTTGGATCAGTTATGTTATCTAAGATTGACTACGGCCTATCTATTTATGAGAATGCAGCTAAAACCAACATCAAATTAATTTAACCAGCATACCACAACGATGTCAGACGGAGCCTACGCCAATAAAATATATGCTCATAGAAGCCAGTCTTGCATCCCTCTAACAACGGATTGAAGTTGCGAAGCTTCCAAAACTTCATTTAAACTACAACTACATATTATAAAACAAAGTCGCTTTCTCTGTCTGTAAGCTTAAATCTTTAAAACTACGCAACTTATTTTGATCCCGTTTTTTTTAATAGATTGAGTGATTGAAGAGGAAGGTTTTTATTTTATATTATATTTATTTTGATCCGTTTTTTTTTAATAGATAGAGTGATTGAAGAGGAAGGTTTATATTTAAGATATTTATAATAACATCCATTAAGTAGTGGAGAAATACTGTTATTTTCCCTATACATATACCTATATGCTTATCTTTAAAATTAATGTAGTTGGCATAGTGTTATAATTCATGGAAAAAGCATTTACTGTCAGTACAATATTCCAGATTCTCATTATTTACAGCAAAGTTTCTTCAAATGTGATTTTAGATTTTTTTTATTTAAGTCTGATTATTACTATCAAGAAATTATAAAGTCATGTCTGGAAGACGTCGTCGTTCGAACATAGGTCGTAGTACAGTGAATGCCAAAAGAGTACGTTCAGCAAGAGATGAACGTGAGGCTCGCCTCAGTCAGCTTGGAATAGATATAGAGCTGAGAGAGAGAGAGAATCATCAGCACGAGTTACTAATTCATGGGTAAATAAAGAAAATTCTGCCATGAATTACGATCCTTCGATTTCTTACAAGGACGATCGTATAGTATCAATGGGTACTATGTCAGTGGTGTGTGAACATTGCTTGGCATTGAAATTCAAGGACGAATCGAAAGGCATGTGTTGCTTACAAGGAAAAGTCAAATTAGAAGAAATTCTCCCTCCACCTGAACCACTTCACTCTCTTCTTACGGGTGATCATATATATATAAAAATGCACTCAAAAAATAGTATGACCCCGCAAAACTCGAGAACGGCTGGAGCAATTTTGATGATTTTGTTTTTTTTTTGTTGTACTCATGGATCCGGTAGGTAGCGCTGTTGTCCAGTTATAGATAGTTTTATGCCATTTTTAAATTTTTTGTTTATTTGGTGCAAAATATACTGAACCGATTTTTTTTAAAAGAACTAAAGATTCTTAAAGTTGCTTATGTTATAATAGAATATTAAAATATATTGTAAATCATTAATTACACATTTTACAACAAAGCTTTTTATAAGAAACACCCAATTAACGCATAGGGGGTGTAGCAACGAACGCCGGTTAACGCTAGTATTGTATAATTATGTGCGTAATTTAAGGCGCACTTCAAAAATGATGCAATGTATCTACTCAGCAAAGAAGTTTCGATTTACTCAAGATCCCAGCTACATTCAAACTGAACGATTTCTTCGATGGACACTTGGGCGGTCTTCGTTCATTGTAAATCTCAAAAAAGAACACATCTTCAGAAGTATATAGAGCTTTTTTCAATGATGTATACCACGATCCAACTCATAACTCAACGGCATTTCCTTGTACTGATGGTTCAAAAATTAAAGCAACCTCTTTTGCTGTTGTAGACGGGTCAAATAACACTATTTCATCTGGTTAAATGTTAAATTTCTGTTCAACTGTCACAGCAGAGGACAAGAAAGCAGTTCATTTTGCTGAAAAATTACCATCCAAGGTCATTATTTGCACAGATAGCAAATCAACCGCTGACGCCATAAGAAATGCCAACAACAACAGCATAATCGCTTCTTCTATCCGCGACCAACTAATACAGCACAAACAAATTAATGTCATGTGGGTCCCCTGGCCATGCCAATATATTTGCAACGAACTAGCAGACTCCCGTGCCAAACTCGCCTTAACAGAACCACTGCACACAGTCAACATCTTCGAAAGGCCGACGTCCTTCGTCTAGTTAAAGCCCATATTCGGGAGAAAGACCGGATTTCCGTGATTCCGAAAAATATACTGCGTATGGTAAAAAGAAAGGTTCGTGCATTTCAGCTCTCTAGCCCAAAAACTGAGGGACTAGTTTGCATACATACAGACGGACAGACGGACATGCCTTAATCAATTCGTCTAATCGAGCTGATCAAGAATATATATACTTTATGTGGTTATTTTTGTCTCCTTCTACCTGCTACAAACTTCATGACAAACTTATAATACTATACTCTTCGGTGAAGAGCATAATTACATATTAATAACATAAGATTCAAGCATTTGCTGCAATATCTTTTTAGTACATAAGCTATACGTAATTTATAATTATGCGTTAATTCTTTGTTAAATAAATGAAAAAATACATACCTATATATACAATTTTACTTATAATTGATTACTGCGAATAATGCCCAAAACAACAATAAATAACAAAACAAGAGTTCTAGTGCAGTAGTTTCATAGAGGAACAGTCCTGCTGTGCACACTACGGTGGAAACCATACGGCATCCTATAAAGGATGCAAAATTTATAAATTAACTTCCCAAAAGCAATTAGGAGGCAAAGTTAATACCAACAGAATGACAGAAGCTCGCCCATCCTTAAACAATTTCCTTATCCCTGGAACCAGATATGCCAAACAACTAGGCAATTTTTCCACTAGCCATTTAAAATCATAAAGCTCTCCCTCCCATCCCCCTCAACGCAGCACACCACCAGTTACAAATGAAGAATCGATTATGAAAAAGGTCGAGATCCTAACTGAACAAATGTCAGTCCAACACATCGCTCAGTTTACACAGATGATGACTTACTTCTTACATCCCTAAATCAATGCAAAATTAGTTAAAAATAACCATTTGGAATGCTAACGGCCTATCCAAAAGTAGGCCAGAAGTTGAACAATACATCAAAACGAAGAATATCGATGTGCTACTTGTAGCGGAGACCCATTCCAATCAACGTTCCTACTTCAACATTCAAGGCTATGTTCTCATCAACGCAAACCATCCTAGCGGCAACGCGAGAGGTGGTTCTGCTATTTTAATTAAATCAGGCATTTCATATGCTGAACAATATAAATACAATCCAACTTCCCTGGGTACAGGCAGCAGCAGTCACACTCCACAGCCAATCTGAAAGAAGCGGCATTATACTTTCCTCCACGCAACAATATATCGCAGGTTAAGTATGAGCAACTGGTTGATAGTCTTGGTAACAAGTTTATTGTAGGAGGTTACTTCAACGCTAAGAGCACTTGGTGGGGCTCAAGGATTACGAACACCAAAGGAACAGCTCTTTTAAACGACTACGACGATTATTCCCAAGCGAGATAGACACCTTCGGTCCAATGAGGTGGCAGCGAAAGTTAGAGAGAAGAGTCACCTTCGACATGCATGGCAAGCAAGCCGTAACCCTCGAGGGAAGACACGGCTCAATCGAGCTTCTACTGATTGAATTTCAACTTGTTACGTATATAAAAGGCAACTGCTCGCGCTCAACTTCAGCTTACGGCTGCCTTCTGCTTACGACTTCACTTCTTCTTCTCTCTCTGTACTGCTCAGGGATGCCAACCGTGCTGTCCTCGCACAGTTGACAGGGCTACTCCATTCTACACTTATGCCTGGTAAACCTGAACACCTACCCTGTTCATATCGTCCTATCAGTCTGCTGGTGATTTGCTCCAAAATATTTGAGAGACTATTTTTGCGCAGACTTTTGCCTGTACTAGTTAAAAATAAAACCATCCCTGAACATCAGTTCGGGTTCAGAACGCAATATGCTAGACCAAAGGAGTGCCACAGATTATACAACATATTTTAGATGCGCTGGAGAATAAGTTCTGCTCTCCTGCATTTCTTGATGTTAGTAAGCGTTTGACAGAGAGTTTGGCACGTAGGCTTACTACATAAAAGCAGATCGAACCTGTCAGCACCGTACTACCTGCGCCTGAAATCGTACTTGGACAAACGAGTTTTTTACGTGCGCTACTGCGACTCGAAATCCGACATGAAACCCATGTAGGTGTACCTCAAGGCAGTATTCTGGGTCCTATACTGTACAAGCTGTACACAGAAGACATGCCGTTATCAAATATGGATTGCTCCCATACTGCTACGTACACAGACGACCCAGCTTTTCTGGCATCCGATGACTGTCATAAAACAGCCTCCAGCAAACTTCAGCTGCAATTGTTTTCCTTAGAACCGTGGCTCACAAAGTGGAACATTGTCATCAATACCGAAAAATCGACTCATGTCACATTTACACTTAGGACTCATAACTGCCCTGGCGTTAGTCTACATGAACACAAGCTTCCCACCGCCTCTAGCGTCATATATTTAGGGCTGACTGTGGATAGAGCACTTAACTGGAGAAAACACCTCTTCAACAAACGGACCCAGCTTAACATCAAGCTCTAGCGTCTGTTCTAGTTAGCCTGGTTCGAAGCTCTGCTGCTCTATAAGATGATTTTAAGGCCAATCTGGACCTATGGTATTCAGTTATGGGGCTCTACTACGGCTTCCAATGTCAACATCATACAGAGGTATCAGTCCAAACTTCTTCGGGCTCTAGTTGGAGCCTCCTTCTATGTGCGCAACGACGTCATTCACTGCGACTTCAAGATCGCTACGGTTGCAGAGACTATCACTACTTTTAGCCGCCGCTATGAACATCATCTAGAAAACCACGCAAACATCCTTGCAGTGCAACTCATTGAGAACAGTCAACAACTCCGCAGACTAAAGCGCTATCATCCTTTGGATCTCCACCTAATCCACATCCTACCTATTAAAACGTCAAGATAAATGATTACCTTATAAAATTTAGTTGATGTCTACACATTGTTTTGATAGATTCTAAATAAATAATACACAAAAAAAAAAAACAGTAAATTTTCAAACTCCGCCTTTGCTCTGCTCAGACATAGCAAACGAAAATGCAATGAAATTATTGCTTGCTTATGATGACAGCCAAAGGAATATAAGCAATAGCATAAAGAAAAATTGTGGGGACATTATTTCGTTTGAAAAATTTCGCTGTGGTTGAACTGCGCAAGCTGAAAACGAAATACTTCGTTATTTCACCCAAGTGATTTGTTTTTTCTTTCGCATAAACACATACTCAGCATTAGCGTACTCATTTTTATATTGTACTGAAAAAAATGTAAGCAAAAAACTATTTACTTTTTTGAAGTCAGCAATTAAAACCCTGTCATGAAGAAAACATTTGCTGCCTGCATAAGCATAAAACAGAATGCTTATGTCCTTTTTTCAGTATTGAAAAATCAAATTTAAACTTCACAAACAATATTTTTTAATAAAATTATTAATATTCATTCTAAACAACTCAAAAAGGTTCTTAAAAGTAAAAATGACTTGTTCACAATTAGTTTTTGCATTAAATAAATTTGTTTTTGATTTTCTAATACTTATTGCACCAACTGACAACACTAATTTCTCCATTTCTGTTTTGCGGTCTTGTGCGATACACATAGGGTCAAAACTGAGTCAACACCCATGAAAATTTTACTTCTTTTAGGAGAATGTGAACAAAATAAAAGTCTCATCAATTCTATTTACTCAAAAAAAAAAAAGAAAAAAAAAAGGTTGATAAAATAACAACAAAATAAAAGCATAAAAACAACAAAAACTTTGCATCATACATTCTTACGTATAGTTGAACAAAAACTTGTAATTTGAATGATTTGCTTATTAAACTCATTATTATTTTTTTTCTCCATATTTTCTTTCTTTTTCCCGATCCAAATATGTGAAATTTACGTTCATCGGTAAAAAGTACATTTTCCAAAAAAGGAAAACCCAAATTTCTGTACTTTTTTTTTGTTGAGCCGGTTTGCTTTATTTTTTTTTTAAATAAACGGTGTGTTTCGCGGATAGCTGCCATTAAACCCATTTTTATTCAATGTTTTCCTTTTTATGCTAGCACTTACAGCCTTTTGCGATGCTGTACAAATATTTTTATAAGTACGTATATTGTATGTATGTACATACATATATTAAGACGGATAGAAGACACTTTCAGCACCGTCTTTCCTTACTTAACGTCAGTGTATTTTCATTAATAATATACAACATAAAGAGCAAGTGTATACATGCGTTGGTTTAATTTCGACCACTAGACGATCGTAGTATCAATGATGCTGATACTCAAAGAAAAAAATCTGCCACTGCTGCTTGTATTCCTATTGCTACTGTCGTGTCTAGTAATGATGACTATAGAGCAATCATGTGGGCAAATCAACTTTACCTACAAAAATGTCAATATTAAATATTTTTGTTAGGATGGTGGTTATAAAAATAGTAATTTGAGAGTAAAAAATGTATAGTTGGGAATTATATGATGCACAAGTAATGTATACTATATGCGGGCGGATTTTCGTTTGTTCTCACAGTCTACTCTCCATTGAAATGCATGTGGAAATCTTGAGAAATAAAAACTAGCACTGATAAAATGTCCCCGGTTTAAGCTTATTAATATACTATAAATATTACTTAAAAAACCCAATTTGAATTATTGTTATACAGGGTGCCCCAAAAGTAGGCAGAATAACTAAATTTGACCTCAGTGAGAATGTCATAGTTTTCGAGATAATGACATTTTTAAGAATTTCTAGAAAATCTACTTCTTACCTTCTTCGAATGTTACAGTGTGAAAATTTGAAATTCTAATACCCCCACAGTGCTGAAAACGTTCTTGCTTCAGAAAGCTTTTCACATTACTTTCATATTGTTGTTCCACTAACTCGAAAACAGCTGCTGATTGTTTTGGTTATTCATACATGCATCGTTAGGCGTACGTTATGCTAATTGCAGATGTAAAATTTAATGAAATTAAATGATTAAGAATATTTTGCAATGTATGCAAATAGTTCTTGCAACTCCATTTTGCATTCCTGTTATGTTCTCCACATCAGCTGTTTTGTGTTTACGCGCAAAGGAAGGAATAAGAAGCAGTAATTGTGAAAGCTTGACTGCAGTGGCAGCACATTTAGCAGACCGCATGTCCTTCACAGTAAACATCTTCATTATGCAAGCAGCTCAAAAATGAACAAGAACAACAGGGAAAATAATCTGGTTCATCACTGGAAGGCACTTTGGAAGTACTTTCTGCACTCAGACTGACCATGCGGTCTGTTGACAGTACTGCTGGTGCTGCCAATGTTTCGCAATTGCTGCCTGTCTACTTTTTTGTAAAAGTTGTAAATGTTTTGTTAAAATTTTAATATATGACATAGTTAGAATGAAAAAGGGAGTTGTAAGAACTAAATATTAGCATACCATGTATGTATAATCGGAACAACGACAGGTGTTTTCCAGTAAGCGATACACCAATATAAAAGTAATGTGAAAATGTTTTTGAAGAGAGTTACTTTTTCAGCACTGTGGAAAAGGCATTAGTCGTAGTAAAGCAATTACATATATGTATATGCATATAAAATAGTCAAGCAATTTTAGTCGCTGGATAAGTATATTTCTCTCACTGTTCTAGCTTAGTTTAAGAGCTCTCTCAAAAATTTTTATATTTGAAGATGTTTGCATGGTGATGAGTTTAAACGAAATGAAATTTTTTTGTGCAAAATGGAAGATGCACTGATGTGTTTGGGGTTAAAAATGCATTTGGTTATTTTTCGCTTTTTAGTATAGTTTTAGTATTTTTGTGGTTTTTGAAAGTCGATTGTTTTTTTTTTTTTTTTTTCAAAAAGTGTTTATTTTACTTTTCTAGTGTAAATTTGGGTAGGTAAATATTATAGTGTTTAGTTAATTACGTACCTATCAACAATTTTAGACAACAACTATCGAATCAAATAAGATAAAAAAAAATGTACTATTCGATAGATTTTCATTTGTATATGTGCGAATATACTTTTTATTAAATTTTGTTGGATATTTTGGGTGTAATACCAATTAAAATTGTCACAAATGAAACTATAATAAAACCACACACATACGTTTCTAAACTTCCGACGAAATATTAAAGAACAGTTCCGGGGGGACATTAGGACACGGGGGTAGTTTTTAGCGGTGTTGAAGTCCCGCACTCGGTTGTAGAACCGGCTGGCTTTCGATGCTTTTCTACCAATTGAAAAAAAAAAAAAAAAAAAACATACGTTTCTAAAGGCACACACAAGCAAATCATCTTCATGCCTCTCTGTCTCTCTCTTGCAATATAACGCTATTGCGCTCATCAGAAATAAAATCCGGTGGGACATACATTATATAAACTAGAGATGGGCCAAGTACTCGGTTGAGACTCGGTATTCGGCGGGTTTTTTGATACTCGTACTCGGCCGAATAACTCGGTTTGAATGCCGAATAACTCGGTTTGAATGCCGAGTATACTTTGTTTAAGAAAAGCAATATATTTAGTTGTCTTTTTTTCGGTAATTTTAGTAATTTCTTCGAACGGTTTGAGTAATGTAATGCACTCCCGTAGGATCTCCCATTGACGTTCAGTTAATTGTTGTAGATTGGCTGTATTTGGGTTGTCCGTGATGTAGAGAGATATTGCCCTTTTTTGCTCGGTTGAAAAAAAATTGAGCCGAGTAAAACTCGGTACTCGTTACTCGGCAAAAGTGTTACTCGGCGCATCCCTAATATAAACACATGATCTTCATTTGTCTCTCTATCTCTCATGCAATAAATATTTGTTTGTCTTTCTTCTTGGGCGAGTTGGCGATGCCAATATAGCAGAGTTCGCAAATAAATGGCAAAATTTTCATTAGGTTGTCAAGCAACCGGTTGTTAAGAAATCGAAATGTAAAAGGGATGAAAAAGACCTGTTGATTTATTTTCCGTTTTTAAATATTTGTATACAACCAATGCCATTTGTTTTGTTTTTTTTTATGGCAAGGTCTGCCACTAACCGATTTCAGGAGATATATATTCAAAAGGTTATGCGTGTTTATTAGACTTGTGTAGTAAGTAGCACATTCACATTGCCAACAAGGGTTGTAATTCAGGTACGTCTACTCAAATTCAATGTGCGCAACACAATTTGTACGTTGTTCTTGTTTTGCGAATAAAGAAGTGAATGCATGTTTTTGATATTCTAGAACGAATGCAATGAGTTTGTACCTTCGCAAGTGAGACCTTCAAAATGAAACCTTGACTACAACTAAAATGATGGGTTATTCAATTATACCCAACTACACAAGAGTTAAAGTAAGTTGGACGCAAACCAAGAAACAAAACAAAGTAAAGCACACATACATACATACACACAAAATAAACAACAGAAACAATAGCACGACATATACACATGGCCCATAAAGTCTGCGATCACCTAACTAATTTTGTTTAGAAAAGAAAAAACGCTATGTTAATATGTAATTCATATAATTTTTTTTGCATAAATTTATTCTTTACATTCTTAAGTATAAAAACTAAAAACGAAAATCTAGATTTTACAGTTCATTTTTGAGATAACGGGATCTAAGTCTAGCAACAAGTAAATAAAGGCACCATAAAGTCTCGTTCAGTTTTTTTTTTTTGACAACTAAAAGCCTTTGTGAGAACCAGCACCGGCACCGCTCAAAGCGACAACTTGAGCCCAGATGACCACCAGAAGCATTGACAAAGTACAATTTTTATTTATTTAATTAATTGTATGTTATATTTGTAAAGGCCAAGCGGTACTTTATGAAACCAATAGGTAGGGTACATTTGTAATAGTAATTAAGAAGTAACCATCCACTTCTTAAAATTAGCTTAACTAAATGTTCAAATTATCTCTTTCAACATTTGAATTTTGATTTTGTAATTCTGGTTAAAAAAAAAAACCTTTAATTTTCAATTTAAATATCCCAAAAATTTTAATAATGGGAGCAAAACAATCAAAAATACAAAACCCAACCGCAAATGTAATAAATAAGGTTGAGGTTATAGATCACAGAGAGGATTTAAAAGATATTTGGATTCTTTTGCTAGTATCAAACTAATTTTAATATTATATGCAATGCATAATAAAAATATAAAGAAACCGTAACATCCGCTCGCTCTTTTCTCCCTTGGTAATTATATTTCACTGTTTAAATAAAGTAAATATGTACGTAAAACTCCCAAATGGAATGCTACCCATTCATCCTTAACAAATACATCTTTAACAAATTAAGATTACATATAGAGATTTTTAATCGATCCTATAAATGCGTGTCTCAAAATAGACCAATACCTATAAAGAAACTTGATAACCATTTAAAAATATTATTAGAAAGAGGAGAAAAAGTAAGAATTATAGTAAACGTACATTACGAAAGGCTAAAAGCAGCACTTAAAGTTGCAGCAGAAGTGTTTTTCTTTGAAATTAGAAATAAATTTCTCAACGTTGCAAATAGGTATTATATCGATATAAAAACACCAGATTGCCATAATACGCCGAGAAGCAAAGGGTTATGATATGATAGAAATAAGCCAGGAAAAAATACCTGATAATTCAGATAGCGAATCTGAACAAGAAACCTCAGATAGTAAAGAGAGAACTAACCCAAAAATAGGAAAAAATATTGAATCTGACGAAATGACCGAACAAATAAAATTGGACCGTGAATACGTCAAACAGGTATCAACAACAGTTCCTGAATTTGAGGGAAAAAATTATGCTTACAAAGATTCTTAATAGCATTAAGGCTGGCACATCTTACTAAAGGCAATGAAGAAAAACTTGCCGTAGAAATAATAAAATCCAAAATATTTGGACCACTTTTGTACAAAGTACAAAATGAAACAACGATCCAAGGTATTATCAGCAAATTACAGCAAAATGTGAAAGGTGAATCTGCTGATGTCGTAAAAGCCAAGCTACTGAATGCACGGTTAGCAAGGTAAAACGGCAACTCAGAGATCACAGAGATCGAAAATTTACGTAAGTCGCTAGAGGTTGCTTATATAAACGGAGGTTTAGACGCAGATACCTTTGCAACAAAGGAACAAAGGAGCAATGATAAAGAATTGCGAGAATGAAAAACTTCGTATAATTATTGAAGCGGGTAAATTCAGCAATCTAAATGGTGCGGTAGGAAAATATATAAACTGCAGCACTGAAATGGCTGGTAACCAAAGTAGTATATTGTTCTATAAAAACAAGAACAATAATCAAAATAACCAAGGTAAATTTAGAGGAAATTATCGAGGTAGAGGTTACGGACGGTTATAATAACCAAGGTAATTACAGTAACCGCGGAAATCGGAAAACCAACAAGCTCCCTTAAGTATTCAAAATCAATAAGTTCAGAAGTTCACACTATCAATCTTAATTTCAATACATTTATGGATATAAAAAATGAATTCACAGATAAAAATCTTACCTTATTAATCGATACGGGTGCAGGCATTTCAATCCTTAAAGAAAATTCAGATAATTTTCAAGAAATAGATTACAACGTAACAATGCAAATTAGCGAAATTGTAGAATTAACAACAGGAAAATATACAATTCCACATAATTTCCACATAGTAAATTCAAATTTTCCCATACCAAGTGATGGAATAATAGGTATGGATTTTATAAAAAAAATTCTATTGTCAACTAGTCTTAAAACCAAATCAAGATTTACGCTTAGACCGAACAATTTAAATCATCCGATACATATTCCTATAGTTCACACAATTGACAATAATACAACGGTATTACCATCACGTTCTGAAGTAATCCGTCAGATAAATTTAAATACAATAGAAGACCAAATAGTAATTCCATGCCAAGAGATCGATAATGCAGTACTTATTGGAAGTACAATTTCTAGCTCTAAAAACACGTTTGTCCGAATCCTGAACATCATAAATTCAAATAAAATAATTAATTTGAACAAAGTCAAATTTGAACCCCTAAATAATTATGATATCAGAGACAAAACAAATAAAAACAGAAATGAAGAAATTCTAACAAAACTAAGGAAAAATTGCCCGACAAGATTTAAAGACGTACTAACAGATTTATGCACCAAGTACACTAAAATATTCGGACTAGAATCAAAAGCAATAACAACAAACAATTTCTATAAACAAAAATTAAGATTGAAGGACGATGAACCCATTTACATAAAGAATTACAGAACTCCTCAAAATGAAATAGTTAAACAGGTAGACAAATTAATCAATGATAATATTGTCGAGCTATTTGTATCTGAATATAACAGCCCATTATTACTAGTTCAAAAAATTTTTTTACCAGAATCAGATAAGAAAAGGTGGCGTCTCTTAATAGATTATCGCCAAATTAATACCTATTAGCAGATAAATTCCCACTCCCAAGAATCGATGATATTCTTTATCAATTAGGACGAGCAAAATATTTCTCATGCTTAGATCAATGTCTGGATTTCACCAAATAGAAAATTCAAGAAACATAATATCTTTTTCAACAAGCATTGGCTCTTATCGTTTCACGTGATTTCCATATGGATTAAAAATAGCGCCAAACTCTTTCCAAGGAATGATGACAATTGCATTTTTAGGTCTTGAACCATCTCAGGCATTTTTATATATGGACTAGGGTATCCTGCCCGACGTCGTACGGCCAATCGGATTCCTTAAACTTCACTTTCAGTAGAACGCAAGTGGATTGGGCCATACCTACATTTGCGGTTTCGCACCATCGCTATTAATAAGTTGAATTGCAATTCTGGTATTTCATTTTTGCTTCCCGCTGCACTTTAATTTGGCTAAATGGATAGTCAGTCACATTAATAATTCCAGTGACTTACCAAATCCACAACAATGCACAGCTCCCTGGTCTTGCCTTAAGTGTTATTGTATTATTGAAACCTTTAATTTATTCAAAACTAACTGTAGTACATTGCGCAGAATCAGACAAATCAAATGCAGTATTTGATCCACCAATTTCTCGACAACAGCGTCACATATCGAATCCAAAAGTACTCTGTTATGTTCAAGGCTAAAACCAACCATGCACGCATTCACAAAATGTCATTGCAATCAGATGAACGAACGGTATAGCCGCGCATAAGACTAAATATGAACACACATAAAAGAAGTTCAGTGACATACACACTCACAGAAGAATTATATATATAAAGATTGTGAATCTAAATCATTCTCAGATCCCCTTGAACACACACAAAAAATTTCATCAAAATCGGTCCAGTCGTTTAAGAGAAGTTCAGTGACATACACACTCACAGAAGAATTATATATATAAAGATGACCTAATTGACACTGCTTGTGCAGAAAAACATATGATTAAAAATCTTACCAATCTTTTTAATTTGTGTAGGAAAAACAATCTAAAATTGCACCCAGGCAAATGCTCAGTTTTCTTGCATGAAATTACTTTTCTAGGTCATAAATGTACTGACAAAGGTATTCTACCAGATGACAAGAAATACGACGTTATTGAAAAATACCCAATCCCAACACACGCGATAACGCTAGACGATTCATTGCATTTTGTAATTACTATAGGCGTTTTAATAAAAAAAATTTTCGACTATTCTCGTCATATAACAATATTATGTAAAAAGAACGTTCAATTTTAATGGACACCTAACTGTCAAAAAGCATTTGAATATTTAAAAACAAAACTAATGAAACCAACATTATTACAATACCCAGATTTCAGCAAAGAATTTTGCATAATAAACAAGCATGTGTGCAGTGTTAACACAAAACTATAATGGATGAATTCCCGGTAGCATATGCATTTCGTACAAAAGGGGAAGGTAATAAAAACACTACAGAATTAGAAGCCATACATTGGGCAATAAATCATTTCCGACCATATGTATATGGTAGACACTTTACTGTCAAAACAGATCACAGACCACTAACATATTTATTTTCGATGGTAAATCCAAATTCAAAACTATCACATATGAGACTAGATTTAGAGGAATATGAATTCACAGTACAATATCTTAAGGGAAACGATAATTATGTAGCGTATGCATTATCTAGAATAATCATCCAAGAATTAAAAAAATATACAAACACAGATATTAAAAGCCACTACAAGAAATCAAAGTAAACAGAAAAATCCTGCGCAGGAATAGAACAAGAAACTTTGCCAACACAAAACCCTGAAAATGCTTCTAAGCCCAACGTATGTACATGAAATCATTAAGAATTATGATGTACGAAAAGTAGTGACCTTGCGTCTGATATTTATGAATTGTTTAATTAAACCTGGACGGAAAGTTATAGCAAGAATTGATGTTAGCGACCTTTATACTAAGAGTATTCTCGACTTAGGTCAGTTCTTTGAAAGGCTTGAAACTAAAGCCGGTATCAGCCAACTTAAAACGGCACCGAGTGAAAAAATTTTTGAAGAAATTTTTATTGATTATTTTAAAGAAATGGGCAATAAATATTTAAAGAAATTAAGGGTAGCGCTACTCAAGTCGGGGACCATAATACATAATGAAAAAGAAAAAGAAGCAATACTGTTTACATTCCATGGCGATCCAATCCAAGGAGGACATATAGGCATTACAAAAACGCTAGCAAAAATCAAAAGGCATTACTACTGAGAAAATATGACACGTTATATTACAAAGTACGTACGTAATTATTCTAAATGCCAAGTATCTAAAACAACAAGACATACTAAAACCCCTTTTACCATTACTGACACACCAATAAGTGTTTTCGATGAAGTTTTGATCGACACTGTTGGTCCATTACCTAAATCAGAACAAGGTAACGAATATGCAGTTACTCTGATATGTGACCAAACAAAATATCTTGTGGCTATACCAATACTAAATAAAAGTGCGAAAACCGTCGCTTAAGCCATATTTGAATCTTTTATTCTTAACTCTGGTCCGATGAAGACATTCATTACAGACATGGGAACAGAATATAAGAACTCCATAATCAATGATTTGTGCAAATATTTAAAAATTGACAACATAACATCATCATCAATCATTAAAAACAATCGAAAGGAGTCACAGAACTTTAAATGAATATATACGTTCATATATATCAGTTCATAAAAGTGATTGGGGCGTATGGCTTCAATATTTTGTGTATTGTTACAACACAACCGCATCTATGGCACATGACTATTGTCCATATGAACTAGTTTTTAGCAAAAACTCAAATTTGCTTAAACATTATAATAGCTTAGATAGAATAGAACCATTTTATAACATAGAAGATTACGATAAGGAATCGAAATTTAGAATAGAGCAAGCTTATAAGAGAGCCAGATTAATGATAGAAAACAAAAAAAATACTATGATATTAAAAAACGAAACAAGCCATAAATTAGAAAATAGTTGTTTAGGACCATATAATGTGGTTAGAATAGAAGAAAACAATAACATAGAAATAGAAGATACTAAAAATAAGCAACAGAAAGTACGTAGAGATAGATTAAAACTTCTTATAATATCTTAAAAGAACTAGGTCTGATCAACCTCATTCTTACATAATAATATCTATATTTTTGTTTTTTTTTGAATTAAAATTCAATGTTAATGACAAAATGAAATCTAAGAATAACCATAAAGAGAAAATCATTAAAATTCAATAGAGAAGAAGAATTCTAAAATATTAAAATTTAAAGAGAAAGACGAAGAAATCAAAGTACAACAACTTCAAACTCTAATATTTCAATTTTTTTTTTATTCAAAATCTCACGTAATGTAGTAGACAATAATATACACAATATAATTATAATATAAGTATACAAAAAAAAAAAAAAAAATTAAAAATTAATTTTACATACTTTAACTCTATGGATTACGTTATTTTTCTAAAAAGGGAGGTGTAGCCTACTCATGCAAGATTTAAACATAAATACTGAAAGACATAAACTCAAATGAAAACACTTATGTCAACGCACATTCCAATCGCATTATGTCAACGCACATTCGAGTATGCTGCGTTTGCAGTTTAGTCTACTCAACGAAGGGACTATATACTTTAAAGTACATAGATACTAAGAGTACATTTCCATAAGAGCATGTACTCATACAATAACATACACTTGCATTATTACGCTCGCGCTCTCCATTCTTAGCTTAAGTCAATGTCAAATCTTAAAATAAAGATCATTCGAAAACCTTGCGTCAAAGACATCAGACGTCTTTCTTTCTTATTTCAATGAATAACAAACGGGAATGGTCACACAACATACACAAAACACACACATAACACATTGAAACATACAGCAAGTCAAAATTATTTCATATTGAATCATATTTCCCCCCACTGATTTACAGTCATACAGGTTCTGAGATAAAATCTCTATTATTCTCATGGGAGATTTTGACGTAAAGTTTACATCAAATGATTACGTACCGGTAACTAACTTTCTTTGCAAAAAATTTTGTTGAACATAATTAACAATCCCAAAAAATTAACAACAGAAACCGGAAATACATTGTTTTTTTTTTTACGTTACTTCGAAAATATCGAATCAAGGACATGCGAGTATATCCCATATTTTAGTTGTCATAAACCGGTAATATCAGTGTTACAAATTGAAGCAATGACAGTGTCAATATTAGATAAACAGAATAGTTTTTACGCAAAATTTGTATTGTTGTGTTTCTTTCTGTCCTCCACAGAAAATTTCTCTTCTTCTTAATTTTTCACAAAGATTCAGTAGTATACTGCGTACGGTGCTGCTTTCGAAATTTTTTTATTTCATTTTTGTCACTCGAATTAATTTTTATAAATTTAAATTTAGCTGTGGATAATAATAAATAATGGCAACCGTATCGGAGAAAGAATCCTTACTCCAGTCACCGGACAGCGAAAGGGAAGGCATGAGTATAAAATGCGGCTATTCAAGCGTAGGAACAACATCGCAGCGCAGAATTTGTCATTTTGGTATAAAGCAGATAATAAAGAAGGTGTAAAGACAGCTTCACATATTACAGCGCTGGCTTCGACTGATAACAGGTAAGGCCCCAACTCGCACAAAGTGACTGCTACGGTAGCGAATGTGAATACTGTTGTGCCGGAACTGAAAGAGTATGATATTTTTAATGCAAGATTCTTTGGGTGGGCAGGGTACGCCATTAGGCAGGACGAGCTTTCAGTCAATACAAACGGCTCCAAGATGGAAAAGGGAGCTGGTGCTGGCATCTTTTCAGAGGAGCTAACAACTCAACTATTTTACCGTTTACTGGAGTGTGCAGTGTTTTACAACAAGAGATCAATGCGGTCTCATAAGTAGCATAGGCACACTATGAGAGAGACCCCTAGAAGCATATCAATTTATGTTGACAGTCAAGCTGCTATCAAGGCTATGTCGGCCCACAGCATCAAGAGTGAAACTGTCCGTATCATGGTGGAGGCTTTTAACCAAGCATGGCAGCACTCAATTGCTCTAATGTAATGAGATGGGCATGCTAGAAGAGGATTGGTAGTGCCAGTGTCTTTAGCAGTCTCATATTCATAGATTTAAAAGATTTCCTTTCTGGACTGGTAGCGAAAACCAAGAAGGTAGTAGGCACGATGTGTTGAAAGATCCTGGTTGCAGTTTCGCTGCGACATTCTGGTCGTGCAACCAGTCGTAACTACCTCTACACCTTAAAAAGAAAAGGATTCCGATGTTGACGGGAGCCTTAACGGGGCATTGTACAATTGAGTTGACGACCCAAAGATTTCACCTCCCACATCAAGACTTCTATTGTAGCTGTTAAGATGACGAAGAATTGAGCTTTCAAGACCTCCTCTGTGACTGACCTTCTCTTCTTGGTAGACAAGTCTGTTTTCTCGGGAATCGTTCTTTGAGGATTTTGGCAGTTTGACAAAGGTTCTACTGTGGGACTTCCGATTGAATTTAGAGGCTATGGGAGGCCTCTGAGACCAACTAGGGGTATTTTTCGATTACTCTAATCTTCTTTTCCGCGTACGCCTTCCTTTTCCTACAATTATACATCACAATGGGCCATAAAGCATCTGGGGGCACTCGCGAGCAGCCTTGCAGCTTGCCTTACGATATTGGATAACATTTGTAAAAGTGACAGCTGACTAACCATGGAAAATAAATTTTCATTTTTTTTTTTCTTCCGAAAAGGGAAGAATGCAACCCAATCTAAGAAAAAAAAGTGTGTGACGTATCTGGGAAGATGCAATAAGTGAACGCCAATGTCTGCGCTGGTTTGCAAAATACTGTTTCGCAGATTTTGAGCTTAAAGGTGCTACACGCAGTGGTCGACCATTGAAGGCTGATGACGACCAAATCAAGGCAGTGATTGATGAAAACCGTCGTTATTCAACACAAGAAATTGCAGAACGGCTTACCGATCTACGTACAACAGTGAAAAGACACCTTTAAAAAGTTGGATACGTACACAAGCTCGATATTTTGATTTCGCATGAGTTGTAGGACATTCACGTCATTAAGCGGATCAATGTTTGGGATTCATGCTCAAATGTAACGAAAATGACGATTTTTTTAAAGCGAATCATAACGGGTGATGCAAAATGAGTTGTGTACAATAACGTGAAAGCAAGAAAGATGAACCAACTCCAACCACATCAAAGGAAGGTATTAACCAGAGGAAAGTTATGCGAACACTTGAAACTGTTTTATGCCCACAAGGATCAGAAGTTCTACGAGGATGGAATAATGAAACTTTTCGAAAGATGGACCGACACTGACTATAAAGGTAGCAACAATCGCCAAAAGAGTTGGCGAAAATACCGTATTTTATATGTTATATTTTCCCCGTTTCTTTATGCTAATTTGTTCGCTCGCCCTTACATTTGTCTTATTTTACAATATTGCTCCATGCCTTCTGCTTTGTTGGTGTGTTAACTTACATATTTATAATCAAAATATTTGACTGTGAAAATAAGATTTTTAAGAAATTTTTAATTTTAAAGGAGAAAAAAAAAATTGTGACATGACATCACTGTCCGTCCTGGATATAGATATGGTATTCCCCTATGGTTACTGTTGCTGAGTCTAATGTCTATCTCAGATTGAAACCTGCGTAAAGTTGTCGTGAGCAAATTAACTGACCGGCTAAAGACGCTTGTCCACAGGCTAGCATCCGCTGTAGCTACAAATACTTCCAGATGGATGATCAAGCGCCTTCAGCCTCATGAACTTTGTGTATACAGACGCCAAAAAGAACGTACGATCCGTTTCTGAATACATCAAACTTTTCTTTTTAAACTATTTAGACTCTAAGCCATCTGCCAATTTCTAGCTAGTTTTTCAAATAATTGCCAATTATTTAAGAAGTTTTAAATGATAAAGATGTGTGCCATCTCCTATCGACTGTTATTGCAAGTTTGGAAACCACAAAATACGTGTAGTTGTAAGTGGCTAGCTCTGATAGAACTTACTGTGACTTAGACCAAGTATCTATCATACAGCCAAGGTATCTTTCAGGGCCTGCAGGAATGCATTCACATTTCTGAACACAGTATGCACAGTACTGCACTGTACTCAAATATAATGTAAACTAGATTAATTGTACAATGTACACATATTAGAGAAAGAATAAATGTACAATTTTCTGCTATACTCACTCTGAATAAATGCTACGTGTTTACATATGAAATAAAACGATGAGTATAGTAAAATGAATGGAATGAAGTGAGTGCATTAGTCTGCAACCATAGACTATTAAGTATGAACTGGGCAAATTCAATTGTCGCTTAATTTTTTTTGTATGGAGCAACAATTTAAGCGCTGTTAAAGATACACCATTATTATGAACAATGCAAAAAAAAAAAAAAGTTTTCGTAAAGACCCAAGCCCCCTCCCGTACCAACCCACCATTAAAATTCAGGTTCTTTTTCGAAAAACTTTTTTGGTTTTTTCACTCTTGAACAGAAATTTATACACTATAAGTTTTTAATATGGGCGCGGTACATTTGTTGGAAACAATCAAATCGAATCACTAGGGGGAGTACCTCCCATACAAATCCCAATCTGGTACGGAACCCTCCGTGTACGAGTCTGACTCGAATTGGCCCATTTTTAATTTTATTCTTTAAAGTAAGTATATCTTTATATCACTTGCGTGCGTTGTTGAAAAAACACTACATAAACTAATTTTAATGTATACAATACACACATGGAGAATACACATTTGATAATATAATTCTCATATTTTCTGGTATGATTATCTTAATATTTCTTTAATATGACACGTTTAAGCGTTTTAAAAACGTTTTAATATGTAATTAATTTTGACAAAAAAAAAATAAAAAAAATAAAAAAAAAATAAAGGGAACTCCCTTCAATAATTACAATCCCAATTTAATACTCTTTATATACATACACACCTACACTATAATTTTCATTTATTTTTTGTCATGACCTTCAAAAAATTTTTTAAAGGTTTTTTTTTTTTTTTTGTTTTTAATATATGAATAACAATCTCCATATGCTAAAGATGATTTTCGTTTCATTTTATTCACTTTTATTTTTATAATATGTATAGATAAAAAAAATACATGAAACTTATACGAAGTAACCAGTGCAAAAAGAAAAAATGCCTTCCTAAATTATGGTATCATAAGTTCCAGGGATAACGTTGTTTTTGTTTTAATGCTGAGTTTTGTCTGTTCCCAATTATGATTTTAATTTTATTTCTGCGAATCATCATAAGTTAATTTCAGGTTCTTATTTATTTTTCTTATAACTGAATTACAACCACTTCTTGACATCTGAATCGAAATTTTGAATACACTTTTAGTTCTAATGATGATATTCAATTAAAAATTTCAACAATTCATCGGAAAAGTTGGAATTGGGTAGGCAAAAAAAAAGCAACTGCATGTAGTCAAACTGTGACTACGGACACTTAAACTATAACAGACGGAATATGTGCTGCTCTCACGTGAGAAAAAAATGCAATGATCGCCAAACTACATAGTTCAACAACACAAATAATTCCCTTTAACAACTATTTTCTGCACACACTTTTATTTAATCTTATTTATTTTTATACAACATTATGAATTTAAAAAAACAAAAAAGACGTGAATGTCGATATGAAGTATGTAAAATGTTTTATTTTCAATTTAAATTAAAACCAATTTGTTACTTGAAAATTTAAATTGAATGGAATTTCTATTTGTTTCACCTAACTAGAAGGCACTCAAGTATTTTTTTAAAAATGCTACAGTAATTTATTTTCCCTTAATTTACCAATGAAATAACTTGTTTCCTTTAACAACCGAAACAAAGCGTAGAGGCGACGTTAATGGCTGTGTTTGCAAGCAAGCAAATACAAAATGAGTAAAAAGAAGTTTAACTTCACCTATGCCGAAGTTGATATACTCTTCACGAACTTCACGAAACGTTTTTGCCTACACTCTGTGATAGATCATTCAGAAATATTTGATTATTGATTTGAATTAATTTTAGGGTATAGTCAGTACACATATAGCATTTCAACACTGAGATCGAAATATTTGTATGGGAATTTTACGGTCCAGTAATCCTAGGGTCTTCAAATCTGCACGGTTATTGAATATGGGTCAGACACTTATAGTGTACAAATTTCAGTTCGATAACACAAAAAACAAAACAGTTTTTCTAATAAAAACTTATATTTGGGTTTGAGTTTGTATGGGAACTATGTGATCCAGTAAACCTAGGGTCTTAAAATTTACGCATTTTTTGGAAATTAACACTTATAGTATCTAAATTTTAGTTCGATAGAACAAAAAACAAAAAAGTTTTCTAATAAGAACATGAATTCTAATGGGTGGTTTGTATGGGAGATACCTCCCTACTAATCCGATTAGGCAGGTTTCGACAATGTACTGCGCCTAGTTAAAAGAAAACTTAACAAAAAGAATGAGTACAAAGAAAAGAAACATGGGCATGTTGGTGACGCGAACACATATTTTTATACAATATTTTAAATGTGACAGCTAGGGATGTCGAAAAAATATGGATATATCGATATCATTTTCGCAACATATGTATTTAATATTTCGATGTATCGATGTAAAGTTCCACATATCGAAAAGGTATAAAAAACGATATTTTTTCAAACGAACAAATGAAAGTTTATGACTAACATAAATATTTTTGTTTTTTTATACAGGTTTTATGTTTGCAGATCAACTCAACACGTTATGGCGCGCGCGCGATGGGTAGGGAACTTAAATTGTATTCATTCGCATAAAGCATTATCCACAGCTTTTTGTCATAGAACGCGTCTGCGGTGACTTAAACGATTCAAAGGTCATGAGGACATTAAGGACGACGATCATTCCGGTCAGAAACGTTTCGTGATTACACCAATAACATTGAAATTGTGTTTTAATTTATAAAAAATGAGCCAAAATCTGTGTTGCGTAACTACGTAATCTCCTGATTTGGCACCTTGCGACTTCTACCTCTTTGGACAACTACATTTGACACTGAAAAACAAGCGCTGTGCCGATATTGAGACTATACAAAAGGCGTCGTCCGATGCTATAAACACACTGTCACTTATAAAGCAATAACTGGACTTCTAATTGTCCGTTAGTCATGAAACTTTGACAGAAAGTCAGTGAATGATGTACCTTTCCAACTTGTACTCCCGTCAAAAGATAGTGTGACTATAAATTGAGATTTTTAAAAAAGTCTCGTTTATTTTGCGAATGACAGATGTATATAATAAAAAAGGGTTTAGCGAGTATTATCGGAAATTAAGGTAAATTGGCAGGCTGTCAATTTAAAAAGATAACTTAAATTTGAACACCCTTTAAATCTTGAAAGTAAATGTATTGTAAAGGTGCAGTTATACTAATGATAATTCTGTCAGTCACCGGTGAAAAACTACTTTCTCAAGACCAACAAATGCTTTACGCATATAGCAACAGAAACATCATCATCATTTGTAATATTGAACTAAAAATTGGACACTATAAGTACCTGACCCATATTCATCGATTTTCAATGCCCTACGATTACTGGATCGTATACCTCCCATACAAATTTTTGGTATGTAATGATCCTATGACCATTTTCCCATATCACAGTGATCTTTTTTGTAGCCATAACGATACAGTTACAGTTTTTAATTTTGGCGCATGTACATTATTTGGTCACCCAAATATAAGTTTCGAATAAAATATCTTCTTGATTGCACCACGCCTTCACCTCCATCTCATACAAATGCACCCATCTCCGAAAGAATTGTTTTTATAAAGAATTTTCAAAAAAATATTAAACAAATTTATTAGTTATTGGTTACCATCACTGTCATGAGATTCATAATCTTCTATTTTAAAACTGTAATTATTTATTGGGGTTGGTGATTCCAAAAGTGTAATTAAATCTTGAGGAGAGTTACTTGAAAAGTTAATCTGATGAGTCCATAGCCCTGGCATGTGATGTCCTATCGCGTTTGTAATATTTATTACGTGCCTCAGACGCGTTTTCTCCAAGACACCCCATGGCATGAAGGCTTATTTACTGTCAAAACAGGAAAGAACGTTATCTTCGACTATGCCGAAGATGAAATACGCTTCACGGGACGCAGTGAATGTTTCATTGTAGTATTCAAGTGGGCGGTTTGTATGGGAGGTACTCCTCTAGTAGTCCGATTGAGCTGGTTCCGAGAAATGTGTTGCAGCTTTCTTGGAAATTAATAGTGTCCAAGTTTCAGTTCGATAGGAAAAAAAAACAAAAAAGTTTTTCTAATGAGAACATGAATTCAAATGGGTGGTTTGTATTGGAGATACCCCTCCTAGTGGTCCGATTTGGGTGGTACAGCAAATGTACTGCCTATGGTAAAAAGAAAGTTCGTGCAAAATTTCAGCTCTCTAGCTCAAAAACTGAGATACTAGTTTGCATACATACAGGCGGACAGACGGACATGCCTTAATCAATTCGTCTAATCAAGCTGATCATGAATATATGTACTTTATGTGGTTTTTTTGTCTCCTTTTGCCTATTACAAACTTCATGACAAACTTATAATACTATTCACTATACTCTTCATATAATTAAGAACAATCTGTCGATCCAACTCAAAACAAATATGATAGTTTCGCTGAAAATAGGAAATAGACAGATGCCACAAGCTAATTGAAGAATTAATCTTGAAAAAGAAAACATTTGCGTTTTAGTAAAGAACCTTCAAGGATAGGTCGAAAATGTTTATCCCGAAATTGATAATATAAGTTCTAAGACAACATCTTGGTTAAAGATGAGAGGTATTTTATTACCAACTATCAATCAACTACGTAAAGTAAATTACTTAATTCTGTCAAAGATTAACTGGACTGGCGTAAACATAGTCTGTAGACAATGTGATTGAATTTCTTAATTCCCTAGGGACCTCTGGAATGCACAATATAAATTAGTTTTAAAAATAACGTATCCTATTAGTTTATTGTGGCACTTTAATGTACCAAAATTGTGCAATAGTAGACTTTTACAGACAAAATTATTAAAACAATGTACATATTCGTAAAACAGAGTGCACAATACTGACCGGATGTGGAACTGGTGAAATACTTTTAATACCGCGGATTCCACTAATAACAATTCGCGTCACTTCCAGACAAAATCTGTTCGTATTGTGTAATGACAAGAAAACAAATGTTACATGTTACAATATAAAATAAATAAATAAAATTTCTTGATATTGTGCTATCAAAGCCAAAGCGACAAATTCTAAATTTTTTAAATAAAAATGTAAATTGCACCCGTGAAAAGCAGGGCGCGTCGCTAGTTATATTAGTATATACTGCATAACGAAATTATACTTTTTGTTTTTCAATTTTTTGTGTATTTAAATAGACTTAGAACTATGGAAAAATATTTTTTAAAAGTATGTTAAAGGTACATTATTTTACATATTCAACATATAAATATTCATATTTTTTAAAATATATTTAAAAAAATTAGAAAAACGACACTATTGGTGTGCATCGGTATTATACGAAAACTTTTTTAAGCTTATTATTACTTTTGAGATAATGTCTTGTTACTTTGTCATATCGAATAAGCTCCTTTTCATTGAATTTATTAATTTTACTAAAACGATTTGGTTCAATCTGTCCCATTCTCATAAAATGAAATGTTCAATGTTTTTAAATGCAGCATTGAGATGCTTATTGAGAGTTGGCTTCTTCTTCATTACGTCCCGCACTTTTTTTTATGCATTGAAAGAACGTCAAATGTACATTGGGGACACTGGAATTCTGCTATACGAATCGATATGGTCGATCGACAGTTTCGATTTCCGTCCAGCATTTTTTGTTTTGACATATCCTTCCGGATTTTTAAATAATTATTTATTACGCAGCATGTTCGACGAATTTGACTCGAAATTTTGTTAATTAATAAGCCGGAGGCTTTGAAAGCGATAATTTTTCCTTTCTCTTCTTCACTCAAACGCGTTCCACGTAGCATTTTAATTAATTTTATCAAACTTCAAATTTATCAACCAAACAAAGTTTAGACAGCTTAAGATCATTTTTTTGAATGTTCCGTATTATTTCGTTACATATAATTTTTACCAACGAAACGACTTTCAATAGCAAAATAAATGGTACATTTCCGGCAGAAACTAAAAATAGAATGTAACGGTTCTCTATTGAGCATTTCCTTTTGCATTCTCATTCTATACCATTATGTGAGTTGGTAAGACATTTTCAACTTGGCAAGTTGTTAAAGTCATATTTTGATAGTTTCGTATAATTTTGTTATGCACCTTTTTTCAATTTTCCGTTTCAACCTTTAAGTTTGTAACAGAACTTAAGCATATTATAATAGATGAAGTGAATTTTAAAATCAAGGGGTTTCTTGAGGTAATTATGTAAATACATACACGTATTATAAATATTAATTTACTATATTTGAAGATCTAACCCTAATGCTACGGCCAAAAGAAATGATTTTCCTTCAAAGGTATGCTACTTTTTTCGTCAAAATTTGGCCCAAACTTAAACATGTCGTGTGAACATCATATTTCAGTTTGCATTTCATGACATATGTTCGCATATGAAGACGAAGTAATCATACGTATGGATACTTATTATTCATATCGTCTGACACAGAAGAAGATAATTGAAATTTGAATTGTCTTTATGTGTTAGAGCTATACCATATACTTACGGGTATCAATAAAAGTCAGATTCAGAAAAAAAAAATTATAAATATAATACATGCGTATACAATAACTGGGAAAACCACTTAAAAACACAAATTACGTTTTGTTATACTCATTATTTATGTGTTAAATTGTTTAATATTACAAATATAATTAGGTTTTCTTCTATTTCTGAGTTTTGGTTAAACAACTAAGTTCCAACGTATTTTAGTTTGTTTACATTTATAATAATTTGGTTTTAACTATTTATTTATTTTTTAATTGGTTGGTTTTGGTTTAGAAAAATAGCTATCTCTATTTTTTATTTGCTGTAATTTTTCTTTATATTGCAATACAAGGATTGTTCTCCAAATCAAATGGAATGAAGGGAAGATAACATCGGAACTGATGAATAAAATTCATGATGAAAACACAGACCACAAGGAATTTATGTGCATCCAATTCACTTTTTACTTTCCAATAAGGAAACCAAGACAAACCCATAAATACGATGATTTTCGACAAAAAACAAAGAAACAAATTTCCTTTGGTTGGTTAAAAAAATTAATTTATTGTCTTCCACCTTCATTTCACTATGTAAATGTGAGTAAAAAAACAAAAAAAAAAAAAAAACTTAAATTCGAAAGTCCCCGTATTTATATTCATGTTCATATGTGTCATACGAACGAAACGTTCGTATCTTCTTCTAAACACCTTCATGATACCCCACAACAATTTTCATATTTGGAAGCACAAAAATATTGTCGATACAGCTCTTTTGCTTTAAAAACCATTTTGCGATTCGGGTATTGTGTACATTTTGGCTACAAAGTTGCAAAGTACGATCCCTCTATAGATTAAGGCGCTATTTTTATCACCATTTTTGTGAAATAAAGTAAGAGACAAACAAGACCACGAATTTTGAGGTGACCCATATTTTAGTACATTGTTAAATAGGCTGTGTAAGTAAAGTATGGCGCAGAAATTTATAAAATTCGCAGCGCAGCAAGTTGGGATCTGGGGCGTTATTGTTTTTAAATATTGCTCAATGCTAATTTAACTTTTCAAATTGTACTTTCGGAGTGTAGGGAGTAGCCGAGAATATCACAGACTGAAACCCGTTGTTGTTCATGAAGTTGCAAAGCAACCTGCCGCTCGCATATACAGCGTTGTCTAATTTGTCGCTTTTTTGATTTAGACCACAACGTATGGCCGGAAATAAAGACAACATGATTCCAAGCCTACTCGGGCGTTGAAATCTTCCACAATTATAATTGGTAATGATCCATGCTTGACAGTTGTCATCAATATTATTTTCTAAAAATTCTACCATTGCGCTTAAATGATACTACTACTACTACTACTTTTCTACGGCCCGGCATTGGCGTTTTTTCGTTTCTTTTTTTTTTGTGTTTAAGCGACTAATGGGCAGAGACTAAATTCTTTATGCTAAAAGAACTATTGATTTTAATAATTTAAAATTAAAAAGAATATATGCGACAAAGGCTACAGATTGATTTTAAAATATGCCTCTAATCTTGTTAGGCAAAATGCAATCCATCAATTCCTACTTTTCCGGTGGTCCCATCCTCACCAAACTGCACAGAAACACTCTCCGGACTATGATAGAGTTTCTCTGAATTTCATCAAACTTGGTCCAGTGGTTTCGGATTCTATATCAACCATATAAACATAAGTACATCCAATTTTATATACATAGAAGAATGGTTAAAATACCGACCCGTTGAAAATTTTACATACTCTTAAAATAATTGTAGAGCAAATAAGGACAAATAACTTGCAAGGGTAGATTGAGTGTTTTTTTGGGAGAGATTTAGAAGATCTCCATTAGTCCTGCCTGCTGAATTCGTCTGGTTGCGCGCGATTCGTGTTTATAAGCATTACACAGAGGCGTAGTGATTACAGGATTCAATAGCCTATGTTTACCATAAAAAAATAGAAGTGGGTGCCGTTAAAAACAAACTTTACTTCAGAGAGGGAAGATTTTTTCGCATCTACACCTTTGAAGATAAGGATTTCGTGCTTAAGTTGGTCCTCAAAAATACTTAATTCTTCTAGTTTCCTCTGTAACTTGCGTTTCCCACTTTCAGGGCGTCTATATGGCCTTCAACCATCTGCCTCAAGTCCTAAATGTCATTGTTGGAGGATTGGAAAAATTTTTGTATATCATTGCAGCCACCTCAACTTATTTGGATTCATCGATAGATGAATAATTATTAATCAACACATCAAATATTGTCATGAGAACTTTTGTTGTCAGCAAAAAATAACATCTGATAACATCATCGCCGGGAAAACCATAAGTATAATTGGTCATCGGTAAATTTAAATATCCGTATATAAACATATATATATACCTATATAACACATAACAAAAAACATATGTACATACACATAGCTATATAAGCTTTTATCGTGCGTTTTGGTTTTACTACATTCACTACATTTTCTGATTAGGAACCGTTGTTGTCTTCTAAACCTGATTTTAGCATTGTTTTACTCAGTTATCTTTGAATTTGCTTTTCATCATTGTTTGTAAAGAGAATTTTGCACAGCTGTTAATCCGTTAATTCTTTTTAAAATTTTGAATAATTGTTTTATTTATTTATTATTTTTTTTTTTTATCATTCTTCTTAACAAAATAGTTATTTTTCGCTGATAGTCAGTTGGGAAAATATTAATAACAGCTGTTAATGTTGAAAATATTCAAAGCGGTGATCATTATTATTCAAATTTAAAACATTTTAAAAAAGAAACAACACTGACTGAAATATGAGCCCATTAACTCCAGTACAGCAATTGGCTGTGTTCTGAACATCCAACATAAAAGAGCGGCTTAAGGCAAATAATTCACAGCAAGATGTATATGCATTAAAATGTGAAGGGCAAATTCTGGATTTATATTTTACACAAGTTTGTCAAATTCAGACAACACTTCGGATCCAGCAAATAACCAACGTGGAGGACTAGAAAACGCTTTTGTGGGTACAAAAGCTTTAATACGGAGACTTGTAAACAAGAAGTTGTAGGTGGAAAGATTAGCGGACATTTAATTTCAAACGACTTTAATATAGCACGCTCCTGTGAATTGAAGAAGAAACTTCAAAAGTTCTGGCATATTAAAAAAATTGATATGCCTCACACAGGTAATAAAAATTTGACAACAAACATAATTTCTTCCATTAGGGCGCGTTTAAGTGAGTTTGCCTTTCAAGAAACCACCTAGTGAGTTGGATACATTTATCGACATCGCTAAACAGCGATTCATGCAAATTGAACATCGGTTAGAGCGCCAGCCGTTGTTCAGGCAGTTGTCCGTCAATTTCATTAATAAATATATCGCTCTCACTCAGTTAGTGACAGAATTGGACGATAAGGGACCGAAATAGGTAATCCCAAAGCACAACTATTAAACTTCGAGTTCTATTTGACACGTCTGGCAAGACGTCGGCAAATCGATCGCTTAATGGGATATTGATGGTTGGCCCGACCATACAATAAAATCTACTTCTACATTTTGAAGTTTATATGCACGATCGTTACTATCAATTAATTTTTTGGCGAAAATCTTCTATTGAACATTTGCAATTATTCCAGGTAAATACTGTTACATACGGTATGTCATGCGTATCGTTTTTATAGATTCGGAGCCTTAAATACATTGCAGATCACTATGCGGAACAATTTCCAATTGAAGCAGCAATACTCAAGGAGGATATGTACGCACATGATATTCTCAAAGGAGCAGATATCATTCAAGAGTTGCAGTTAAAGGCATCACAGGTCACGAGCATGCTTTCTAAATCAGGATTAGAACTCGCCAAAACACCAAAACCTTTAAGTGCAAAGTTCCCCTTTTGCTTTCGAAAACTGTGGCAACCCTGACCACAACCTATTGGTAAGGGTTGGCAACAAACAAAAGTTTAATTGGCAACGGGAAAAATGACTGACTGAAAAAGACTTAAGGGAAAAAGGATTAGATTTGATTTTTGATTTTTTGTGGCGTTATGTTTGTACTTGTGCTTTTCATTAATCAACTATCTGATCAGTACCTCCACCGACACAAATCATTCCATACCAACGTCTAATTCAATCAAATCAGCTGCTGTTTCTAATTTCCCTCCTGTTCTTACTGTGGGTTGCCCCCGTCGATATGTTTTCATTTCTACGTTGGCAGCAAATACAACCTGTCGTGATGTTAATTCTTATATTGGAGCCAAAATAGAAGGCAAGGCGCATATTCAGAAATTTAATTTCTCAAACACATAAGATATTGCATCTTTCATACTACCGACAACATTTTTCATACTAAAAATTTAGTCCACAGAAAAGTAATTGTGTTAAGACACATTTGGATGGAAATAGATTTCCACTACTTGCAAGAGAAGAAGTCCCTATTCAGAATGCTGTAGAAACCCGGAAAAAAGCTAAGTCTCTGAAACATCCACCAATATACTTGTATATTCGTGAGGAAAGCTCGAACAAGCTTGTAGAGAGCATTATGAAAGTAACCAGAAACAACAGTTCCCCAGTGTTTCTTAATCAATGGAAAAAAAGTGTAGATCTACTCGGAATCAAACCAGCAATCTATAACAATCTTCTCAAATGAATTTAGGCGCAATTACTACACCTATCAGGTAAAAAGCAGCAGTGGTCATAAATATAATCAACAAAAAAAACAAAACCATATATCTTAAATCCTATCAATCTTAAATACCTACTTCATCGTAGGGTAGTAGTAGAAAAGCCTCACAAGCGTATAAATGTAATAACGTTCAGTTTGTGCGGCATGCACACGTAAAAGCAAACTGCACACTCAGCTGTGATAACGCAAAATGCAGCAACTGTGCAGGTAACTACAGAGGCTGTCCGGTGTATAAGGATTTAAAAATAAATTTAGGCCTTATCTTGTACCAACAGATTTGCGTTCACTGTTGAAGCCAGAATTGCAAAATGAGTCCAATGCCACTCCCATACGTTCACTGAAACAATGTTACTGAATTTGGTTCAGACCCTTAACCAATCATTATTAATGTTGCAAAGCACATTCCAAGAGATGATCAACATCCAAATAAATATTATGGATAAATTAAACTCTCCATAATGGGTCTCCTTAGAGTAACTGTCGGGACGACAAAAAACGTTGATGTGATCCTAATTTGCGAGACTCATCTCACAAACAAAAATAACTTCTTTATATCGAGTTACGCAGTTTATCACACAAATCACCCTTATGGAAAAGCTCATGGAGGTACTTGCATTGAAATTAGAAAGCGCATAAAACACCACCCTCTAGACCCAAATTCAACCAATTTCTTACAGATAATGTCGATTTGGATACATGGATCCAAGAAAAATCCCTTATCTTATTGATTTCAGCATCACTAGGAGCATACCTAGGAGCCTTATATCTGCAACTACGCATTACAAACTGTCGTCCGATCAATCCGTCGTTAATTTTTTATAAAACAAGATAAAAATTATAAAATATACAATACAATTGATATTACGCCTTTCAGCAACACCGAAAGTGGCATAGATAAATCAGTATATGATCTAAACTCAGTGCTAGTAGCTGTAGCTAGATTATCAACGCCCAAGAATCTTGCACGCCACTACAGCAGAAACTCTATCCCAAATAAGGAAATTGATAACTTGTTGCCTTCAAAATTCGCTTGAGACGAGATTAGCAGCAGTACATATCTCCTGAAAATTGCAACAAATAAATTAACGAAAGCACTGATGCACAAAGGCGTTACAATGAAAATCTATCTCCTTTATGAACTAGATCGTGTCTCTGGAAAGCTCATATGTCACTAAAAACTACCATAGAGCTAGACTGGCATATTAGAGACCAATCCGAGAGTTGGACCCGCAAAGATAAAGAAAAGGCCAAAGTATTCAACGAACATTTGAAAATTTTGTTCTAAACTAATGTGCCTACAAAAAATTTTGTGCTTCCCTATCAGCAAAGTGTACCTTATCCAAGTACGAATCCGTTAAAAACCAGTACATGTGAAATCAACAGAATTTTTCCAACTCTCCTGAATCCGGAAAAATCTGTAGGCCATGATCTTATTGTGATAAAACTGTTAATTGAACTGCCATACTAGGCAATAGCATTTCTCACAAGATTGTTTAATGCCGTTCTTCGAATCGGGTACTTCCCGTCTTAAAAATCTGTCATCAGAATGATTCCACATTCCATTGCTGGCATTCGAACAGTGAAGACGTGTTTCTTTCTTCCGCTCCTAAGCTCAGCATCGAAAAATTTTTTTTCATACTTATTTCTATTGATTGGAATTTCTTGTTGTTTTAATTTTTAGTTCCCTTTTCTATACAAATCATTGCATTAGTGAAGTAAAATTTAAAACATACAAAGAAATCAATAGGAACCTATAACAAAATCGTTAAGATGAGCTTTGCTCATCAAAAAAACAGCTCGACAACAAATGCATATTTCTCGTTTGTCTCTTCCTGTCCAAAAAACAAAAATGAATCCACATTTTTAACCACCAAGTCGCCTGAGCGCAGGGCAAGTTCTTGTTCTCCTGCTCTTTGCTCTGACAGCGCGAACACCAGTGCCCTTCCACACAAACGCCCCTGTACTCTTCCCAAGCTGCAACTGTATCAGCAACTACAACAACTACAACACAAAGCACTGCTTGTACATCAACAGCTTCAATGGTTGCATCAACAACAACAGTTTTCTCAACAACTGCTTCGATCGCGTCATCGTATGCAGTTAGCGCAACAACAACTAATACCAAAACTCATATCCACAACAACAACAATGATTCGATCGTCCCTTTGCTCAACGCTGCGACAGTTATGCCTACACCAATAATTAACACAGAAGTACAAAACTCAAATAATAAAACTGTTAGCATCAAATGAAAGAAATAGAAAAACGCAATCACCAGCCATACTGACTGAACAAACACCAAACATTAACAAAAAGCCCAAACCCAACAGAGCGTCACCTACCATATCTTCAAAAACTAATAAACCTAAACACAAAAAAAAACCACACTTACCTACTGGCTTGGCAAGCCATCTTCCAATTATTTTCGATGATGACAATTTAGAAGAAGAGAAGAATACTCTGGATAATGGCTCCAAGCAACCTCCAAAAGCTAATAAGCCACCACCTATTTATGTGCAGGGGGTAGAAGAAATCTCCATTCTTAACAATGCTCTGTGTGAAATTGTAGATCATAACTACGTACTTAAAACATTGCCTAATGATGAAGTTCGTATCCATCCGGCAGAGCCCCTTCATTATTAAAAATTCATAGAATTGCTAAAAACCAGAGATACGAAACATTACAATTTTAAGCCCAAAGATGAACGAGGTTTTGAAGTTATGTAGGAACAACTTCATCAATCAACAGACACCGACGACATAAAACGCGAACTGAAGATATTAGGCCACGAAGTTATAAATATACATAATATCCAACAAAGAACAACCAATAAACCACTTCCGTTGTTCTCAATTGAACTTAAAAGTAGCTCAACCAATAAAAATATTTATAATGTTACGACATTACTACATACCAAAATTAAATTTGAGGACCCCCATAACAATAGGATGATAGTGCAATGCACCAACTGCCAAAAATACGGGCACACCCGAAACTATTGTACCAGGGATCCAGTATGCGTGTTATGTCCAAATTCCATAACCTCGCTTCGAACAACTATGCTGATGCGGACGATATCAGCATAATTGTTCAGAAGTGTAGGAAACATGACGCCACCGAATTAAGATTGTTTCTTAGCATAAACAACGAAAGCGAAGCCTACGCTGACGTTGTTTATGCTTAGTAAACAATAGGAAAAGTATAAAAGAAAAGGCATTTGCATATGCCAACACAGTTTGTGAAAACTCTTAAGACTTCAATTAAAACAGTTAAATAAAAGTTGTAAACTAAAGTTGTACACTAAAGTTATAATAAAACAATAAACTAAAGTTAGGTTGTTTTAATTAATACATAATTGGCGCAGTCGTGGTACCAATATTCAAAAGAATATTGGAGTGAACATTGCAAGAAAAAACTAAAGTTACGTGAAAAAAAAAAAAAAAAAAAACTGAAGTTGTGAAACAGCCAATATTCAAAAGAATATTGGGGTGATTTGTTTAACCAAGACTCCTCAAAGAATCAAATAAATGTTCAACGTTATCAATTTCTTTGTCGGCATTTTTCAACAATTTACAAAAATTTAAAAAAAAATACTAATTACACAATTTAATATAAATAATAAAAACAATTAAAATTTATAAAACAAACAACTCTTACAACTAAATACATTTAAATAAATAAACAAAATAATAAACGCAAATATATCGAAACAAAAATAAAAAAATAAATAAAAATAATAAGAAAAACATACTAAATACTAACTTCGGTTATTTTCACCGAAGATTTGATTTTATAACTGTCTATTGTCATGAAGAAGGAAAACAACCTACATAATAAGATGATAAATGAATAACGAGGAAGTACAACAACTGGGCGAAACCATAAGACGACAGGAAGCTGCAATAATCCAATTGCAACAGCAGAGATGCAGCAGCAACAGCTTCAACAACAACAACCTCAACAGGCACAACGTAACCAGGACATATTTATTGCACCAAAAGACGTGCTAACGCAATTCCGTCAGTTGAAAACGTTGGACAAAGATCATAATGCAGTAGCCTTCATAGCATCGGTGGAAGCAGTTATAGCACTATGCCCAGTGGACAATCTACAATTAATGAACTTAGCGATGTCCATCATAGTGAACGAAAAGATAACTGGAGACGCAGGAGACTACGTCAGGGAACTGGGGACCACCGCAACGTGGGACCAAATAAAGAAAAAAATAATGGACTACTATCGACCAAGGACAACGTATGGGGACATCTTCAACAGATGCAGAAACATCAAAGTGAGTAGTCTAAGAGATCTATTTAAGTATTTCGAAAAATCTAAGTCAGACTTAAATAAAATTTATATTTATGACGAAACAAAACCGGAAATACATAGACCGGATAGGGTAGATAGGGACCTAGTAAACATACTAATCGAAAAAATCGATATACCATTGAGGACCCACATCAATCAAAATTACACGCTTAACGAGGTGATAACAAAATTCACACAAATAAAAGCGTTAGACGACCCAAGAATTATTCATTTTACCTATAGACAAAAAAAACAACAATCACAACAACCACAGCAACAAAACTACAGACAGCAACAAACACAACAAACGCAACAAATACAACAAACACAACAACAATATAACAATAAACCACAACAACAATATAACAAATCGCAGCAAAGCGCTAACTACATTAAACCCCAACAAATACAACAGTACTACACTAAAAAGGAACAAAAGAAAAGTGGTAACTCGGCACAAACGAGGGTATCACATATGAGTGTAGATACGCAAAATACAAACAAAGTAGACTATCCCTCATATATGGAGATAGATACACTTGAAGAAACCGAGGGCGAGAGAAATGGAGAGGTAAATTTTTTAGCGTGGTCTCAAGGTCAAGACTCCCCATAATCTCTATAACATTAGGAAAAAAGAAAGTTAGGTGCCTAATAGATACAGGTTCTACAACTAGTTTATTGAAAACCAATACGCTAGTAGAACAATTCCCGAAAATAAAGTTACAAAAACCAAGATACTTTAAGACAATTAATGGATTAAGCGAAGTTAATACTATAGTAGTCACCCCCTTCCCCAAGGAATTCGGAGGTCAAGGAACACTCCAGTGGAAATTGATTGATTTTAAGAACGACAATTTCTCTGGACTAATAGGGCAGAACTTTTTAACGGCACTTAAAGCAAAAATAAATTCCGAACAACAATATGTTGATATACTAAGAACAAGGTTATACTTCGAAGAGTATAACTATCCAAAGGGATTTGAATTCATAACCACTATACAGCCAATACGTAACAATGAACTGACTGAGAGTTTTCGTTTAGACCATCTTAATTCTGGAGAAAAAGATGTAACTCTAAACCTGCTTCTAAAATACGAAGATCTCTTCTTTAAAGAAGGAGACATTCTCTCGGCAACGAATGAAGTTGCCCATGAAATTATTACGACCATAGACAGACCGTTATACTCAAAAATATATAGATATCCACAAGTACATGGGGAGGAAATAAACCATCAAATTAAAGAAATGCTCCAACAGGGCATAATTAAAGAAAGTAACTCTCCCTATAATAGCCCATTGTGGATTGTGGAAAAGAAACTAGACAATTCAGGAATAAAAAAATACAGACTCGTCATTGATTATCGTAAACTAAATGAATTTACGGTAGATGACAAGTATCCGATTCCTAATTTGAACGCCTTGCTAGACAAACTCGGGAGATCACAATACTTTACTACTCTCGACTTAGCAAAAGGGTTTCATCAAATACCAGTTAGGGAAGAAGATAGGAAAAAAACAGCTTTTTCGACACCATCTGGGCATTACGAATTCACTCGGATGCCATTTGGCTTGAAAAACGCCCCATCTACGTTCCAGAGGTTAATGAACAGAGTCCTTAAAGACCACATTAACAAAACATGTGTAGTATATATGGATGATATCCTTATATTCAGCACATCCTTACAAGAACATATGGACACATTAGATAAAATATTTCGACTTCTTAGGAAGGCTAAACTAAAGATCCAAATAGACAAATGCGACTTTCTGAAGAAAGAAACGCACTTTTTAGGACATGTCTTAACTACGAAGGGGATTAAGCCAAACCCCGACAAAGTCTCTATTATCCAGAATCTTAAAGTTCCGACCAATGATAAGCAAATCAAATCTTTTCTAGGAGTAACTGGATTCTATAGAAAATTCATAAAAGATTATGCGAAAGTAGCATTCCCTATGTCAAAATGCTTGAAAAAAACCCAAAAGATAAACAATAACGATCCTGCGTATTTGACAGCATTCGAAACACTCAAAGATATGGTTACGAACTCTCCAATATTAAGATACCCTAACTTCTGCAAGAAGTTTAAAGTTACTACAAATGCAAGTAACTTTGCAATAGGAGCAGTACTCTCTCAAGAGGGACACCCAATCGCATATGCATCCCGCACATTGAATACACATGAGTGTAATTACTCCACCATCGAAAAGGAGTTGTTAGCCATAGTATGGGCAGTAAAATACTATAGGCCATATCTATTCGGAAGGGAATTCGATCTCGAGAGTGATCATCAACCACTTAAGTGGCTCATGACAAAATACTCCGGGAAAGACATAAGCCCACGACTACAAAGGTGGCTTATTAGTCTAGGAGAATATAACTTCTCATTGGACTATATAAAAGGGAAAGACAACAACATTGCAGACTTTCTAAGCCGCATAAAGGGAAACGAGATTAATCATTGGGAAGATGAAGAACTTAGGAAAGAAATCCTAGAACTTCATCAAAGAAAATATGGCAATACACAAAATAATGAAAATGCTTCAATAGAGGTACAAACTGTCCATTCCCAAGAAGAAGATTTAGGTTACAGCATACCCATTCTTGATACGGTTGTCAATAGATTTAGAACACAGATAATCTTAACAGAGGAAAAAATGGATACCGTAGTAACAATATTCACAAACAAAAGAATCTTTATTACCAAAAGCGAAATTAGTGATAATCTGGCCCTTAATATTCTCCGAAGAGAACTAAAATCAGGAAAAGTAGGAATATATTCTTATCTTAACGATCATGAGTACTACCAATTGTATAAAATTATAGAAAAGGAATACGCTACAACATCTTATATCAAATTTGTAAAGTGTACAAAGATGGCTATGGATATAGAATCTGAGGATGAACTAATAACTCAAATTGCCCATTTTCACAAGAATGAAAGCGGCCATTTTGGAATAATAGCCACATATGAAAAACTAAAGTCAGTAGTATATAACCCTGACCTAAAGCTATATATTCACAAAATCATAAATAATTGTGGTATATGTAGTGAGGGGAAGTATGATAGAAACCCAATCAGAAATAAATTCTACCTAACGGAAACCCCTAACACGATAAATGAAATAATCCATGTAGACACTTATGTGAATAGTAAACACTCATTCATTATTTTCATAGACAAGTTTTCTAAACATGCTACTTGTTTACCTCTATTAGACAGAAATAATAGAACAATTACAGGTAAAATACAAGAATTTTTAGCATTAAAAGGAAAACCGAAAAAATTTATTTTCGATAACGAATTCAATACATCGACAATAAGGGAATTTCTAGATCAGCAAGGTATCCAATACCATGCAACGAAACCCAACAGCCATACGGGGAATAGTGACGTAGAACGACTAAATAACACGATAACAGAAAAAATTAGAACATTAAATTTGGAAGAAAAATTGCCAATAATAACTCAAATAAATAAAGCACTTATGTTCTATAACGACACTTTCCATAGTACAATAAAGAGCACCCCACTGGAAGTACAAAACTTCAAGATAGACCACAAAACTATTTACAATAGGTTAACCCAGAGAAAGGAGCAGTATATACAAAAAGCCAATGAAAAAAGGGAACCTTATTGCGAACATAGAGAAACTGGTTTTATAAAAAATTATAAAAATGTCAGGCATAAGGAACAACCCAAATTCAGGAAAGCTAAATTAAGAAACATACACACTAGTAATATAAAAAGACCTCTTAAATTTGCAGATAACGATAATAATGATAATGTTGGTAGTAACGATAACTCCCCAAGCACTAGCAACGGTATCAGTTAAACCAATACTAACATGAACGATGACGATAAGGAACAAATCGAACAGTACTTACAAAAGAACAGAATAAATAACTTACAGACAATAAATACAATTAATAGACAGATAGAAATTAATACGAAATTTAATGACATACAAACATACAATAACGAAATAAGAATTAAACTGGCATATCACGACCAGCTTTTTAAGTTACGGTATTTAGAAAATAAGGTAGATGATATTCTAGATAATGTAGCTTCAGCAAAATATAATACTTTGCATCCTTCCATATTAACAGCAGAAGAAAGTAATAAATTGAAAAATAAATTTTTGGGAGTGATGATATACAATGATTCAATAATACTAGCTATTAAGCTACCAGTAAAATACATTCGGGTACAACAATATGTAATAGTACCAATTGCTAATAATCAAAATTTTAAAATAGAATCAGACTTAGAACAAATAATCAATGTTAACAATAAAACTTATACATACCAAATGTTAAAAATAATGAAATATATCATATATTGTAATAATAAGTATTAATATAATAATAGTATATATTAACACGAAAAACATTGTAATAAAAATAAAGTGGAATCCAGGAGAATTCCATGACAAGAGGGGGAGGTGTTATGTCCAAATTCCATAACCTCGCTTCGAACAACTATGCTGATGCGGACGATATCAGCATAATTGTTCAGTAGTGTAGGAAACATGACGCCACCGAATTAAGATTGTTTCTTAGCATAAACAACGAAAGCGAAGCCTACGCTGACGTTGTTTATGCTTAGTAAACAATAGGAAAAGTATAAAAGAAAAGGCATTTGCATATGCCAACACAGTTTGTGAAAAGTCTTAAGACTTCAATTAAAACAGTTAAATAAAAGTTGTAAACTAAAATTGTACACTATAATAAAAACTAAAGTTATAATAAAACAATAAACTAAAGTTAGGTTGTTTTAATTAATACATAATTTGCGTCAAATGTGCTGGTAAGCACAAAACAATCGACTGCTGTATGGAGTCAACTACTAAAATAAAATGTGCTCTCTGTGGTGGAGCTCATAAAGCCAACTATAAGGGTTGTGATATATACAAAATCTTTAAAATCCAACGGTTTCCTGCCCTTCGACCCAAAATATTGACGGATCTCACAAAAGTTTAGCAAATGCCCATAACGTCCAGTAAAGTGGAGAATAGTATAAGCCACGCGCAAATTACAGTTGCGACTTCCCAGCCCTAGCCAATCAACCGAAATGCCAAAATATGCCAAATGACGATTCAGCTGAAGTTAAAATCATGATGAAGCAATTGATTCAACAGATGACTAACATGATGAACATAATCACCATTCTGATAACCAAACTTGACAAACAAAATGGACAATAAATTAAGAATTATTGCGTGGAATGCCAATGGTTTGCACAAACATATTCTTGAACTCCAACTATTTCTAAATGACAATATGATTGACGTAGCTCTAATCTCTGAAACCCGGATGGTTCAGGACATGGTGGCACGGCTATCATTGTTAAAAACAATACTAGACACGTTGAACTAGAAAATTATCAACACGCTCATATTCAGTCGACCAAATTGCTATTAGAAGACAAATATGGACCTTTCACAATAGCAGCTATTTATTGCCCACCTAGACACTCAATCTCAACAGCTCAATTTAAGGACTACTTTAAAGAGCTTGGCCCAAGGTTCATCGTAGCAGGTGATTACAACGCGAAACATGTAAACTGGAGTACAAGGCTGACAAACACCAAAGGAAAAAACTTGCTAAGTGCAATTCATACGATTGGGGGGATGCACTTGAGTACAGATGAACCCACATATTGGCCAACAGATCGGACTAAAATTCCGGATTTAATAGACTTCTGTGTATTAAAAAACATGAATATAACACATTTCAAAATTGATTCCCGACTTGAACTTTCTTCCGATCATTCACCAATACAAGTTGAATATAGTTGCGCAATAAAAAAAGACCAACCCGCGTGCAAAATGTATAATTTCAGATTTTGATTTAATTATATCTGTTCGAGCTCATATTTTAAGAATGACAATAAAATAACATTTCCGAGTTAATTTATATATATATATATGTTTCAATTTTTTCCCTTAAGCTTGTACATTTAGAGTATTAGATAGTCAAGCTTACCCGACAGCAGCCCCTTTTTTTTATTTAATTCTTTGTTTTGTAATTTTTGTGTGCGTGTATGCTGTTTGTCTCTGCTGAATTGAAGTCTTTCGTTTGAATAGCAGCAGGGGCAGCAACTGTGACGCTTTATTTGCGTTAACAACACTATGAAAACTCATTGAGCATTGGGTTTGTTTGTGTCTAACTAAACAACAACAGCAACACAACACAAAAAGAATAAAAATAAAGTACACATCTCCATATATACAAGAAAAAAATAAATGACATAAAAATTACGCTGATAATCAAAGCATAAGTAATTTTACTATTCATTAAAATATGAATATGTAAAATTTGAATTGCTATGTAATACAATATATAACTATCTATTCATGTTAAGAAAATTTTTAAATTGAATTGTCACATGGTAGTCAGATTGTTGGAGCTGAAATATATTTGAGTAAAGCAGAAAAGGGACTTTAGGGTTTCTACTTTTAAAACTGTTCAACTAAATAATGCAATTTCAGACGAATTTAACCATAAGAACTAGTACCCTTTGATGCCTTTCTCGCTGCTATTGTGGTGCAGTATATAAAAAACATAATTTTTATAAAGTCTAATTTAATGTTTTAGTAAGTTCGATGTGCTTTATAAAGTTCTTTAGTTTCTATTCTTCGTTGTTTTATCGTATATTTTTTTTAATTGCATATATTACTTACATGTTACTGCTTGTGTTATCTCTTATACTTGTTGTGCTCCTATATACTACCACACAAATCTTCTCATTTACATTTAATATCGAGTTTTTCGTACTTACATGCTGTTGTAACAGGTATTATCACTTTGCTTTTATACTTGGAATGCATGAACCGGAGAGTGAATATGGAAATAAGTAACAAGGAGGTCGATTAAGCAATGCCATTTCATTAGACCATTCGTCAGTAATGACGCATATTAGATTAGTTGAAAATTGGTAGAAACATGTTTTGTGGTTGAATTTAGTTGGTAAGTCAAGATCATGACTGGCTCGTTGACTCAGAGGGTAGTGCGCTGGACTGACATCCCAAGAGTTGCGGGTTCGATTCCCGCTCAAGACAAGTCTGGTCCTGCACTTTTCTAATTTCCTCCTTCCCAATCTTAACTTTCCTACGAAGTGAAGGCCTCTGACGCTATTGCTCATATTAAATACGACGCTATAATTTGTAATTATAATCTTAGTTCTAATAAATAAATACGTCATGATCAGAGAAGACTGGAAGAGGTAGTCACAAAGATTATTCACTTAAAAGGCATAATTGTTATTGCTTTATCACTGCCATCAGCAACATACAGGGGATTCAAGCCTGCTACAACAAGTACTACAGCGCATAACTTCTTCTCACTCTATTTTGCGCAACGCCACCCTGCACAGAGACTAGTAGTGAATGTCAACTGTGCGTAACCAATTTTTTTAAAACTGCACCAACAGAGACGGCAAAACTCATTCAAAAAGTCTGGCGACGTTGACTGCAGGGGCTTCACTCAAATGACCTTCTATCTGTCACCATCTATGTAAATGTACATATTACATTACAAAAACATCTTTATTTTACTATGCATATATCTATGGTATATCTCTTTTTTAGTCAATATACGTACGTATATATAACTACATATGAGATCTGTTCAAAAAGTATTGCGAATTTTTATTTGTAAATAAGGAAATAATAAAGAGTCAGTCGTTGTGCGATCGTCTACACATTCAGAATATCCCACGATAATCGCTGAGAAAAAAAAAAAAAAAAAAATCAACGTGAAAAAAAAAAAAACAACGGAAAATGGAAAAAGTGGTTGGCGAGGATAACAAAGGAAAGATGTCCCAAGTTGATATGGCAAACCATAAGCAGTGCGAGTTAAAAGAGTGGTGCAGAAAAATTGGCGTGTCGGCAAGTGGTACTAAGGCTGACTTGGTGAAGCGTTTGAACGCAATACCACCACTAAAGAGAGGACGGATTCCGGTGGTTCATGTGGAGCTGGATGGTAAAACAAAGTTAATTTTTTATAGTGAGTCAGGAGTTTATTAGACCAAGTGAGTCGGAATATGCTTCGCCGATCGTTTTAGTAAAAAAGAAAATGGGTGAATTGAGGATGTATGTTGATTATAAGCGATTGAACAAGGTGACAGCAAAAGACAATTTTCCGATACCTTTAATAGATTTGATGGACCGCTTAGCAAACAAAAGTATTTTTTCCAAATTAGATCTTAGAAACGGATACCATGTGTATATGCAAGACGATGCTATCAAGTACACATCGTTTATAACTCCTTTGGGATAATACGAGTTTCTTAGAATGCCCTTTGGTCTAAAGAATGCACCGTCCACTTTTCAACGATTCATTAATAGAATGTTTGACGATATGATTAAAAACGAAAAAGTTGTATGTTACTTAGACGACTTCTTAATTGCAACAGAAAATTTTGATGAACACATGAATATTCTTAAAGAAGTCTTTAAAAGGTTGGTAGACAACAACCTAGAACTTAGACTTGATAAGTGTGAGTTTTTTCAAAATAAAGTTAAATATTTGGAGTATACAGTAACACACGAAGGAATACAGTCTTATGAAGAAGGTGTAGAAGCAATAAATAATTTCCCAGTACCAAAGAGTGTACATGAAGTACAAAGTTTCTTGGGCATGTGCTCTTATTTCCGTAAATTTATCAAAGACTTCTCATCTTTGGCTAAGCCACTCCATGACCTTACAAAGAAAATCAACAAGTTTGTCTTTGGCAAAGTTGAGTTGTTAGCATTCACAACACTTAAAAGCAAACTGTTAGAGTCTCCGATTTTAGCGATTTATAGCCCAAAAGATGCAACTTGTTACAAAAGAAAAAAGATGGAAAGTTTCATCCTATATTTTATTTTTCAAAAAGGGCGACAGAAACAGAATCAAGGTACCATAGCTTTGAGTTAGAAACTCTTGCGATTATTTATTCAGTTAGAAGATTTAGGATATATTTACAGGGTATTAATTTCAAAATTGTTACTGACTAGCGTAGCAAAAAAAAAAAAAAAAATACGAAAATCGCTAACACGTAGAACGAGAAAAATAAAAATTTTAAACAGACCTTGTATATACTTTTTACGTTTATCATTAAGAAATGTCATGTATAGAAATTTATGCCCTTAGTTGTACAGAATTTGATTATTGTTATTTTGTTATAGTGAGTCAGGTCAGTTTGTGTTTGTTTTTTTTTTTTAACCAATACAATACTTTTTACCTCTTTCCAATCGCTTCTTCCTTTTTTCTGTTTTTATTTTATCTCATTTAAAATATTTGTTTTACTCAGATACTCTACCTCTTTGCTTCTTTCCTTGGTTGCCACTTAAAATTTCCTTTCCTTTCACTCATTATGCTTGTCATTTAGATTAGTTGGTATTTCACCATCTTTTTCGTTATTATCATTTTTTCTTTATACTTTTCATGCAGTTTATAAGTCTGTCAAGAAGTTTGTAACGGAAGACATCGGAGATCTCATAAAATATATATATTCCTGATCAGCTCGACGAGACTAGTGGAAACTATTGTAGTTCCTCAGTTTTTGAGCTCAAGAGCTGAACTTTGTACCAGTCGCCATATTTTTGTCGGAACCAGCCGAATCGAACCACCATGGAGGTACTTCGGATACAAATACAAGTCAAATTCATGTTCTCAATTGTTTTTTGAAATAGCAAACTGAAATTTTGGCACTAAAAGTGTCCTCAACCATGTAGCATTCAAAACCCCAGGATTACTGGATCGTATAGCTTTCATACAAATGTTTCGGTGTCAATGTTGACTATACTGACTCTATCCTAAACATATGTCAAATTAGTAATGAAATAATTCTGTACGCTCAATCACAGAAGCGTAGCCAAAACGTTTTCTAGAGGTGCGTGAAGAGATTCATGAATAACTTCGGCATAACAGATGCTAACCTCTTTTCTTTTCTTTTCAAAGCTTTACTGGATAATGATAAAGGAATATGTGGATCAGTGTTTACAATTCTTTCTTCCCCTCCTAAGCTCAGCGTGCGAAAAATTTTTTTTTTACTTATTTCTATTGATTGGAATTTCTTGTTGTTTTAATTTTTAATTCCCTTTTCAATGCAATCATTGCAGTAGTTAAGTAAAATTTAAAACATGCAAAGAAATCAATAGAAGCCTATAACAAAATCCTTCGCTTCG
>JBAMAW010002651.1:0-29556 GCA_037043295.1 Amiota minor
TACTAATGCAATGATCTGCATAGAAAAGGGAACTAAAAATTAAAACAACAAAAAATTGCAATCAATAGAAATAAGAATTATTTTTTTTTTTTTTTTTCGATACTGAGCTTAGGACCGGAAGAAAGAAACACGTCTTCACTGATCGAATGCCAGCAATGGAATGAAACAATTATTTCTCTGTCAATAAGTTCGTCCGATAACTCGATTGCAACAAAAAAAAAAAAAAAAAAAAATGCACTCAATTTGTTTGAAATTGTTTCGAAACCGGTTCTTTTTGTTTCTTTGTTTACCCACCTCTGCCTCCGATAACCATCGCTTCCGCGGAGTTCAAAATCTGGACATCCGCCTCCGCTAAAATGGGTTCCGCTACAACCCTACTTTAAACCAGTTTTCGAAGTACTTTGCTTTTTGAATGCGTCAACTGCTTCTTCCGATGTCGAAAATTGTTGACCAAGTAATTTATTCCTCACTGTTGGGAACAAAAAGAAATTGTTGGCACTTGCTAGCTGATGACAAAAGCTCGCTGCTACAAAACTGCGCACTTGGCCTAATAGTCAGGTGAGCATCAAGAAAAGGGCCGTTTTTTTTTTTTTTTGTTTATTCAGCAAGCAGCATTTCACCAAGGGTTGTAAGGCTCAGCGTTGTGGTATCTGTCAGAACTGTTCATCATGAACTGTTGCGTCCGAGAGCTAAATCTTCGGCTCAGTGGCATTGGATATGCGACGTCCGAAATGCAAGGCGAAGTAGAAGCTACTTTTAAATATTGAGTGGCGAATTTTGCGATGGCAAGTAACTGCTGTGTTACCAGAAATAACACACTATCATCCAAATAGTTCTAATACCGAAGTTAATCTGGGGTTGCCAAGGAATAAGAAGCGATTGACATGCTATTGGGTGTTTCTTTGTTTTTCAAGTTGATCGTGGCAGAGCAAAGTATGTAGTTCTGCCCTTCAGATAAAAACTATATTGTTGAATAGGAAAATGTGGGAAGAGTTTGCATCCACTGTGCAGCAAGAGGAATGAGGCAGATTTGTTGTGTCTTCCTTTTAGAAACCCGAGGACAGAATTAAGTGAATCCTACCAGATTGCATTGAAAAGATTTCTCAATCTTTATAAATGATTGGAGCGTAATTCCTTAGTAAAGGATCAGTACGTGGAGTTCATGGAGAAATATGAAAGTCTAGGGTACTTGGAAATAATACCTCAGGTAGCACAACAGAACGTCAAGTATTTCTTACCCCATCACCCAGTAATTCGGCCAGAGAGTCTCACTACGAAGTTGCGGGTAGTGTTCGATGTCTCGTAAGACAGGTAATGGGATATCACTGACCGATACGATATTGATAGGACCATCATCGCAACCTGAGTTATTTGAGATAATATATCAATTTAGATTTTATAAATATGTATGTTGTAATGGCAGATATTGCTAAAATGTATCGACAAATTCTGATGAGGACAAAAATAAACCGCCGAGTTTAATGGCTATAAATAATTGAAGGTGACAAAGATAAGAAATTGACAGATGGCTTAAAGACAAAAAATTATTTGGAAGAAATAGTTCGGTAGAACATATTTCCACAGAAATGTCAACCATGACCGGAAAATTAAATGTTATTAAACAAACATTATTAAATGATATCATTGAAGAAAAATATTGAAATTTTATTAATGTAAACGGTTTTCAGTTGAATTAATTTACTATGATGAGCAAATCGACTTTAAAGTTAGTTGAATGCAATTTCTCGTTGTTGGGTATTTTTCAAATCTTTTTCTCTTTACTATTTACATCTTCAAGAGAGGTGATACATTATAAATGTCATTCCACAAAATGTTTCTTATAACATCTATCAACTAAACAAAAATTGCGCGTGTGCCAGTGAAACTGCTTAAAAACAGACACAGAGAGATCATCTCAAAACAAATAGAACCACATACAATATTATAAGCTTGTCAGGAAGTTTGTAATGGCGGCCAGACATTATGAGATTGATTGTACAATTTCATTTTACTTGTGGTCTTTCACAACGTGTGCGGGAAGGGTCATGGCACGATTGTATGTCATTCTGTCAGTCCATTTGTATATTGCTATTGGTTTCTGTGGCGTGTGTAATTGTTGTTGTTGTGTTAAACAAGGTGTTTACGTTTGCCGTCTGTCCTCTCTTGCCCAAAAATTAGATCAACTACGAGCTTCTGTGTGTTTCTCATTTTTTTTCCTCGTACATTTGCTTGTGTTTGCACATAAACATTTTTATAACACACAAGCTGCATGTTTTTTTTTTTTTTTTTTTTTCGTTATGCGCACAAGGAGGAAAAAATCTTCGAAAGATACTCATGGCCCGTGCCATAATTTGTGTCGGATTTCTACCGACTAAAAAGCCCCCTATCGCCTAAAAACCCTTTTTACCTCTGCGGTACTACCAAAGTATTACTTCGTAGGGTGGGCGCGCGTACCATGAATGACGTTTGCAATTTTAGATGTGAAAAATGCCCACTCTTCCAATGATGATAACATACGCCCTATTATCTCCCGTGAACTGCAGGGATCATTCATCCTACCTCACTGTACCTCAAACCGAGGACACGCATCAGCTAGATATTCTGGGTGTTCCGCCACATTTAAGCAATATGGATCCTCGTCATGCCGAAATCTATGCAGGTATTGCTTGAAACACCCAAGACCAGTTACGAATTGAGTAAGTTCGAAATCAACGTCTCCACTCAACCACTCTGTTATATTAGGGATAAGCAAATGGATCCTTCTTGGCTCCACACCACTCCACCTGTGTTGCCATATGCTCAAATACCTGGACCTAATCTCCACCCTGCTTGCTCCATTGGGCGTTATTCTACCCAGGTATATATTCCTTGCAGCCAGGGTTCCCAATTCAATTGGAAGTCTCCCTGCAAGAACACCCGCCACATCATCTGCAAATGTCCGATAGGCTCTACAGATTCCTAGATTCGCAACCCGGTGAGCACTCTTTATTCCTCGTAAATACGACTTCTTTGCGAGAAGGCCAGCACAAATTGGAGTCGCATAAAGCATTAAAGACTTACTCACCGAACCTAGTAGAACCCGTATCTGCTGTCTGGGTCCACCTAGGTTTGCGAGAATCTTCGCTAATTTCTGAAGAAATAAAATTGTCAAACGATACGCCTACGTACTAAACCCTTAACTCCGTCTCTTTTAGCTTTTACTTACTTTACGGGACTAGCGTCGGACATTACATCGCAGGGTGAAGCTTAGCCGTTTGGCTCACATCAAGAATTTTAGACACCAGTCAAAGCTCTATTTGTGCTTCTTTCACGCTCTATGCTTCTCAATTCTGAAAGTACTGTTGCAGATAGATCCTTCCCTTCACCATACTCCAGACTCGCCTCGATTGCTCCACTACATTCTCTGGAATAAACAGGTCTCCCATGATCATTTCCAGGATTTCCATTTGTATTTTGGGCAATGGAAAAATACATGCCTTACATTTTCGCTGCAGCCGCCACAAAAAGAACATGCTACCCCATAATCATGGTACTCTTTGAAGCAGCCGTAACCCGTAAGGCGTCACATAGTAATCTGTTTCGCCATGTTCACGTTCAAACCACGTTTCCACATTTCGAATTAGGCGGTGAGTCCATCGTCCATTGATTGAATCCCATCGGTTTTGCCATTCAAGTATACTCATTTGTCTTTCTTCTTTACGCTCTGTTGCCGTCAACCACCTACCAACGTTCTTGGTTCTCTCATAGACTATTTTTAATTCAAGAGCCAATATATCTGGTAGCATTATGCTGGATATTAGCCCAACAGCTTCATGTGACACAGTGCGAAAAGCGCTGGCAACTCTGATGCAACTTAGCTGAAACACAGATCTGGCCATCTCAGCATAGGTTTTGACCATAAGTGCAGGTCCCGCGTACATCACAATTGATTGTCTAACCTTGGCTAGAAGTTCTCCTCTGCTCTGACTTGGACCTCCTATGATGGCCATTATTCTGGATAATGTTGCGTTAACACGTGCAGCTTTTTCACAAACCTTTTCTATATGTGACTTATAGTTTAGTCTCGCGTCTACCATCCAAGGTATTTCAATGTTGGCTGCGAGTTTATTGCAAACCCGTCTACATCTAGCGAGATACGCTCAATCTTCATTCTGCTTGTGATAAGCACCGCACCAATTCTTCAGTTTCATTGGCGTATCTCTGCATATGTTCTGAATTTCCTGCAGTTCTTTCGCTACTATTAGAACCGCGATATCATCAGCATATCCGATAATCTGAGCTTATTTTGGGGTGGGAAGACGCAATATTCCATCATAGAGAACATTCCATAGGATCAGACCAAGTACCGCCTTGTGGTACTCCAGCTTTTACCTCATAAGATTTTGGTCCTTCATCTGTATTATAAAGCAATACCCTTTCGGACAAATGGCTCTTTATGATTCACCGCAGGTACAGGGGCGTATTTTTTTGCCTCTAGTGCCCGCATGATAAGAGGAGAGTACGCCGAGTTGAAAGCATTTTTCACATCAGACGTGATAATTGCGCAGTACATCCATTTATTTCTTTCAATAGCTCCAGCTGCTATATCACTGCTTCTTTATTTCTTCTTCTTTATTGCATCAATAGTGGAACGCTTCCTGCGAAAGCCAAATGAAGTAAGTTATGGTGTAAGTGTGAGTATGTGTATGGGCAAACATCGTGTGCATGCAACGATGTCCAAAGGGGAACAAGTGAAGAATGAAATAGACAAAGCAGAAATAAGTTAAGACGTATGTGTGAGTGTGTGTATGGACATGATCGCGTCGTTAAGAGTTTCGTAGACTGTTAATTTTTTGTTTTGTTTATATTCCCGCAAAGATTTGTATGTTTTGTGTAAACATATTTGTGAAAAGTACAATGATTAGAGAATAAAAAGGAGGTTAGCGAAAGCGTCAACCGAATTCGCAAGACTCAGAAGGGAGATGCCCTTCTTGAGCTGAATGGCAGCATGAAGAGAAGCGGAGACCCTAATAGCGATCTTTGATATGCTATTGATAGGGATGACATTATACCGGCCTGTAAGAAGCAGTTCGAGGTTGAGGTGGGCATTTGTAAGATTAGAAGCCTCCGCCCTGCATATGCTGGTACACAGGCGGTTATTCTTAGTCTGTTATTGCGTTATTGCGGATAACAATAAACCCGGGAGATGTGGATATTCTGTCAGGAGTAGTTATAGAGAGTCTAAATGGCGCGGAAGACACAACTTGCCATTAAGCAAGCGTGCGACTCCAGCATGCTATGTAGAATATCCAATAGCCATCATCAGGAGCCGGTATACTGGTGGAATGATGAAATTGCCTTAGCGAGACGAAACTGCATTCTGTCCCGTAGAGCATACCAGCGTGCCAGGCGCTCGAGTCGCTTCCTCGAACTGCGGGACAGTTACCGCGAGTGTAGAAGATGTTTGAAAAGAGCGATCAGGGTTAGCAAAAAGCGGTGCTTCCTTAAGTTGTGCGACGCAGAAAATGAGCCATGGGACAAAGCCTATCAGGTGATTGTCAAACACACCAATTTGGACAAGCCGGCTCCTCTCATGGGATCCACAGAAATGGAGTACATTGTGTCAAATCTCTTTCAATTTACCTCACCCAGTTCTTGAGTGGTCATGAATCCTTCCGGCAGTACCTGTAGAGGTTCCACCACGAGGATGCCCCATGGTGTACACATTGCGGCGACCAGTGTGTTGAAGATGCCGAGCATGTGATATACTATTAGGACTATGCATTAATTTTAAAGGTTTTTTCACCAAAAATGGGGCTTTATTTCGATTTCAAAATGGATTGATACATCATTCAAAGTACTGTCCGTCGCTAGCCACAACCTTTTCCCATCTTTCTTTCAATTTCCGTATTCCGTTTCTCCAAAATTCCGGCTTCTGGGCGGTTATGAATGAATCGATCCATTTTTTGGTCTCTTCATATGAAGAGAAGCGGTGTCCAACCAGCTTACGCTGCATCTCCCGGAACAAGTGGTAATCCGAAGGAGCAATGTCTGGCCTGTACGGCGGGTGGGGTAGCACTTCCCAGTTGAGCGTTCCAAGGTATGTTTTGACGACCTGTGCAACATGCGGCCGAGCGTTGTCATGCTGCAAAATAACCTTGTCGTGTCTTTCGACCGTTTCCGACCGTTTTTCAAGCAATGCTCGGCTCAAACGCATTAATTGACGTCGGTAGACTTCCCCAGAGATGGTTTCGTTGGGTTGGAGCAGCTCATAGTACACCACACCCTTCTGATCCCACCAAATACAGAGCATAAGCTTCGAACCATGAATATTCGGCTTGGACGTCGATGGCGCCGGTTGGCCGGGCTTGACATATGTTTTTTTACGCTTTGGGTTATCGTAATGGATCCACTTTTCGTCGCCAGTCACAATACGATGCAAAAAACCCTTCCGGCCAAGTCGTTCAAGCAGCAATTCGCACGTGAAAAATCGGCGTTCGACGTCTCTCGGCTTCAACTCGTATGGCACCCAATTACCTTGCTTTTGGATCATTCCCATCGCTTTGAGACGTCTGGAAATGGTTGCTTGGTCAACGTCCAACGTTTCGGCGAGCTCTTCTTGCGTTTGGCACGGGTCTTGGTCCAGCAATGCCTCCAATTCTGCGTCTTCGAACCTTTTGGGCTGGCCAGGTCGCTCCTTGTCCTCGGTATCAAAAACACCACTTTTGAAGCGTCGAAACCAGTACTCACAGGTTGAAATCGATGGAGTATGGTTCGGGTAGGCATCCAACAGCAATGACGGGCTTGGGTGGTATTTTTCTTGAAATTGAAGCAAAAAAGCAAGGCTTCCCGCAAATTGCGTTTTGACGGCACGAAAGTTGACATACTCGGAGCACAAAAAAACTATGTTGTGTACACTTCAGCGAAATGACAGATACTGGTAAACAAAGCCTAATGATGAGGCTTTGACATGAATATAGTTACAGTATTGCCAGATGCGATACTGTTGTAAATAACGCCATCTGTGTGCAACCTTTAAAATTAATGCATAGTCCCAATAGTTCGGAAGATTTGACAGGGATAGGAGCGAGTTGGAAGGCGTACTGGGGGAGCAGCCTTCGGTTGCGAACTTTTTGGGTCATATGCTGGAAGGTCAATCGAAATGGGATGCAGTATCCAAATAATTCGCTAGAGTCATGACGAAGCTTCGTGGACTTAAGAGATCCCACCGAAACCAGGATGACGGCTGATGTGGTCGGTACCAGACTTGAAGCTGTGTGTGTGAAGCTGTGCTTGATCGGCAGCTCCGCAAAATCCTGGAACACTTCTTCGTCTTCCAATTCTTTGTCTTTATTGTAAATTTTATTGTATGTTTTTTCTTTACTCTCAAATAAACGAACAAAAAAGAAAATAATCCCATTCTACTCGCTCATAACATCAACGGCTGTTTAACTGTGTGTGAGAGATGTGCACGTTTTTTCATTCAAACAATTTGTTCTGGGGTATGCCAAAATTGGTAATAAGAAGAAGAGCTTTTTGTTTAGCTTTCGCACCGTTCAGTTAGTGATTTTGTGCACTAATCGGCATTATTAACATTTCCTGAGTGTTTTTGCATATGGGCATTTCCGCAGTGTCGAACGTGACCTTTGTACAGAGTCAAAGTGATAAAAAAGTCAGAAAAAAAAAACATATGTTAGAATTGGCTTTTACGTAATCTTATAAATCCTTAATCGTACTATCATTAGTGCTTTAGCCTGTTTCAGGCGAAATATTTATTAAAAAATAAGTACAAAAAAGGAGTACAAATAGAAGTCGTTTTTGTGATCATCTTTAAAAACATCAGATTCAGCGAAATCAACCACAATATTTTAATGTAACAAATTTTAACATGTTAAGAAATAATAAGGCTTTAAAATCCTTTCAGTTTGATGGGTACTTTTTTTTAAATTTAATTTTTAGGCTGGCGTGACGGTGTCATTTTTTCTATGACTATTTTAAAATAAAACTGTATGTGCATTTGTTTTTATTAACATGTATTGAGTTCATACTTTCATAAGATTTTTTTTATAGAAAAACTTTTTTATATTTTGTTTTATGGAACTGAAATTTAGACACTATAAGTTCTTGAAAAAGACGCTACACATCTGTTGGAATCAGCCAAATCGGACACATAGGAGGGGAACCTCCCATACAAACCCACCATTAAAATTCAGGTTCTTATAGCTATTTTGTTTTTTGGACTACTGAACTGAAATTTTGAAACTATAAATTTCTGATACAGGCTCTCTCAATTTGACGAAAGTGTGAAAATTTTGAAGAAAATGTGCAATTAGAAATGTGCATAGGAACAAGAACTACAATTTAACACTTTACAACAAACGTCTTTCTTAAAAATGTTTATAAATACTTGTGAAGTTTGTTTATTTCATTAAAATTTGAATAATATAGTAAAATAATGTGATTTTCATAACTTTTAATCATTACGTCACGGTTGACCTTTTGTTGGAAATGTCCATATTTAAATTATGTGCATAATTTCCTTGCGTTTCCCCGTAACTTTAGTCTTTTAGCTATGGGTCCTTAATATTACGTTGTAGTAGTGCTTGGACAAATATTGAGAAAAAATTCATTCCGTTGCTTCTTTAGACCAGAGAAGTTTACAAAAAGTAAATATTATTTGTTTTTATAATAATTTACAATAGTTACTGATCAAAATATTTAGTCATTTCGGTGCTCTACAAAATTAAAAAAGGAATTAAATCTGAATGTAAGCGTAGAAACCATACGGAGATGCTTAAGGGACAATGCGACGAATCCTAAATGCCCATGATAACATTGATTGGTCAGTACAGAAATGGAGAAACATTTTATGGTCGGACGAATCCAAAATTGTGCTTTATGGTGGAACTGGTTCTCGTTAGTATGTGAGACTGCCGCCAAAGGCAGAGTGGAAACCAAGATTCACAACAAAAACTGTGAAACACGGAGGAGGCTCGCATTATGATCTGGGCTTGTTTTTTATATTATGGCGTGGGGCCAATATATTGGATCAAGGATACCATGGGTCGGCACCCATATAATGCAGGTGATAATACTGCTATATGCTAGTGAAGAAATGCCACTCTAAGCAAGCAAGTAAAGTGGCAAACAGTGGTTGCAGGTCAACGGAATAAATGTACTAGAATGGCCTGCACGGTCGACAGATCTCAACCCAATTGAGAATTTGTGGTGCGACGTGAAGAATGAAGTTGCCAAACGTCTACCCAGTAATATTGAACAGTTTTGGGAATCAGTTAGACATGCTTGGAGCTACTTCAATTCCTTCCCAAAGGTGTCAAATCTTGTATATTCGATGCCAAAACGATGTGCTGCAGTTATAGCAAACAAAGGCTATGCTACTAAATACTAATTGTAGTGTAATAGTCGTAATTTTAGTTATTTTAATAATATCCGTAACATTTGTATCGGTTTGGATAGGTGGGAGACCTACAAATGAATCACTACTATTATTATGATCGTACAAAATAATGAAACTTTGAGAAAAAAAAATTTTTTATTTGTTATATGATATGAAGCTGTTATTATTTCCATATGATTTACTAATCAACGCATAACACTTAAAAAAACCAATGTGAGTCGGATTACACGGGAGATGTGTAAACCTATAGTACTTGAAGAGTTTTGTAAGTTGCAAGTAGTTATGCGTTCAGTATATTTTTTTTTGTCAATTTAAAGTATCTAAACTTTCAGTATTGGATAAATAGAATGGAATATGCGGGTTTTGTTTGTTTTATTTTATTTAAGTTGTATTTGTAAATCTATTAATTAACAATGGTTAGTATTGGCTTATGGTAATTAAAATAAGAAATGTAAATTTTAGACTACTGTATTTAAAAATCTATGAAAAACGGTATCTATAGTAGTAGAATTATTAGTTGTTGGGGTTTGTGAGAATTGCTCATATTTAAATGGAAAATATCAAATAAAAATTTCGATAGGGCTTGCGACTGTGGGTTTGGAAAGTTTGTATTAAAATCTCCACCCTGTTGTGGTAGTTGCTCCTGTTGTTGTTGTTGCTCGTTTCGTTGTGACTTTTGTTGTTGTTCTTGTGCATCCAATAAATTTTGGCGCCTTCTCGCTCTATAGTTCCGTTGATATGCAGCTTTTCTGGCCCTTCTTTCTTCTAATGTTCTCTATAGCATTAGTTTTAATTTATGTTGTAATATTATTGAATTTTGAGTTTGTAATAGAATTAATGTTACCTGCATTTTGCTTATATGCTGGCAACGCTGTTGCAATTGATAATACATTAATCATCAGTTTAATGACAGAAAGTCAATGATAGAGATTTCAGTAAGTGCGACGGACGCAAACATACTTTCTATTTCTCACTAGCTCATTACAAATTATATATTTCAAGCGTGCAATGTTCACATTCATTGACCAGAGGTGCCCAAGCCGAATACTCATCATGCTCATTTGTTTTTGTAAAACTTTTAGGCATAGCAATTTTTAAAAGAGCATAACTCACTCGTATATAGATAATATATGTATATATATATTTAAGATGTTCAAATTTAAAAAATAAAAGTTTAAATTTTCACTTGCGGCTTATAAATTCATCTTTAGAAATAACAATAATATAGAAGAAAATTTTGATTACATATTACTATGTTTTTTTATTGCTCTTGCCTTGAATCATGGATCCAAAATGGTACATTCAGCGTACAAGATATTATTTTCTAAATCCTTAAAGCGGATCTCCATACCTTTTTTCAAAGCAGAGTGTATAGCAATTATTTTCTCATTTTGAGGAGCATGTTTTCTCAAAAAATTTTGTATTAGATTACTGAAATTACTTTTGATAAAGTTACATTTTTTTCGGCACTTCTTTCGATTGTCACCTCATAAAATGGTTTAAGTAATGGTAATACTTCTTCTATTACCTCCCAGCCTTCTTGTTTCATGATCAGATCTGGAATCACAGCATCCTGTACCTGTATTATACGCTGAAGCATATCGTAAGTAGAATCCCAACGAGTTGTTTCAGTTTTAAAACTGGTAAATTTAACTGTTTTTGTGTATCAGCCAGTTCTTTTTTTTTTTTTTTGCCCTTGAGTGCTTCCATTAAAGTATTCAACGATACTTTTAACCTACGCTAGAACACTCGACATTTCTTTCGTAGCAGTTTGAACAATGAGGTTTAAAGTATGAGCGAAACAACCAATTGATCGCCACTGATCCATTTTGACAGTATTTATAGTGTTTGATGCGTTGTTACCCACAATAGCTGTAACTTTATGAGAAAGATTTCACTCATTCATAGTATTTCTCAAAAATTCGCATAAATTTTCGCTCCAATGCTTATCATTAAACTTCACAAGTCAGCAATAATGAGCAAAGTTTAGTCTCATTAGCTATAAAATGTGCTGATACAGCCCTATAGCTTTCATTATTGCTAGAAGTCCAAGCATCAGTAGGAAGAGATAATGCAACTGTAGTTGAAATTTTTTTTTTGTGCATCACTCAGTAGTCTTGATGAATATCCTTCATTAAGTTTGTTGACAATGATTTCCTAGAGGGAAGTTGATACCCTGGACAATGAGAAACTAATTAAATTAATTTTCGCATTTCTGATTCTTCTACAATTCTTAATGCGTGATGTCCTTTGGCAATCATCTTGACAATTTGTCTATCAATTTCTTGAACTTTTCGCGTGGGTGGTGGCTTATGAATATATTATCGAATTTTGAGATTGAGGAACTGCTAATACCGATGACGATGTAGATGAAGAAATAATATTCCTAATTTGCGGAGAGAATGAATTAGATGAATCTACTAAATCTTGTCGTTCAATCAATATGTAAAGGAACTTAAGGATGCTTAGTTTTCATATGCCGAGTAAGATTTCTAATTGAACCTCCTGCAATACTGATGCATGACGAACAATATTTACGTTTTGCTTTTTTGCCGTCGGTTTCTTCAGCAAAATGCTGCCATATAAAACTGTGTTTACTTCTTGATGACATTCTATTACTTAATCTTAAATAAAAATAAATTTTGTATTTATTAATGATTAAATGATTAATAACCTATTTAAATCTTAAACAAGTAAAAATTGACCCATTACTTTAATTAACAAAACGTCACGTACATTACTAATTATAACACTTATTATACAACAACAGGTAAAAAGTACAAATTTAGAGTCACTGAAAAGACATCTATTATCAATTATTAAAAATGAAAAAAAAAAACAATTTGTAATTTAGAAGTGTATTTTTACTGTATTATAATACTGAACAAATAATGAACAAAAAAAAATTTAATTGAATTGTAGTGGTAGTAGTATACTATTCTTTATTCAATTTACAGGTACAAATAAAATTAACTTAATTTATACATTTTTTGACTTTTTTAAAACCTGATGAATATCGGAAACTTGTATACACAATCTAGGATGTCATTGGATTGATATCGTTGGCAATAATGGATTTCACACAATTCTTGAGTAGGATTTAAGAGGGTTTCAAAGTAATGTTTAAACTGTGCCGCCGATAAATTTCCTCCAGTTTTAAAAGTTTACCCTTTTATTTCGTTTAAAACTCTCCACCAATATGTGGAGTCTTAAATAAAGTTTTTCTTCTGTTCCGTCCTTTTTAAGGTATTCAAGTTTGGCCTGCCCACACACATTTCTATATACTTGTAGAGCTCTTGATTAGGAAGACTGACTAATTTTTTAAATTTGTTTAGAGCTTCAAAGGAATTTATGCGCGCTTTATGGCACTTAAAATTATACCACTTCTGTTTAAAAATTACTTTTGTGCCACTCTGTTCTGCACTGAGTTCATGATGACTTCAACCAGCTGGGGTAAGGTCGGTGTGTTATTTTCTTCCTTTAATGTCTGTAGGTTCTCTTTTAATCTTTGTTGGTATGTGCTACGCTTCGACTCTATACAGCGCAGTTTCGGTATTAAATAATGTTTTTTTTTTGTTTGTTAATATTTTCAAATTCCATAGTTAGCTTGATTGGCATGTGATCTGACCATATTTGATGAACGACTTCGAAATTTTTGACCAAATGAAGGCACTCCACATATATTACGTATGGGTCATTTACAGATCCGATCGCATTTACAAAAGTAAAATCACCATTTTGATCACCTTGCGTCTTTCCGTTCAGTATCAACAATCCAGTGAGAACCTTTCCATTTGAATTTGTTTCCATGTCTTTTGAATTCCTATTTTCGTAAACTGCATTAAAACTTGGTCTGTTTAAATCCATTTGTTGTTGTAGTTGTCCAATTCGTACATTAAAATCGCCCCAATTATTAAATTTCTTTCTGTTGTTTCTTTGAAGAAATATTTGTGTAATGAAAACTCGCCTAGAATCAAAGTTATTTCGTTATCGTGAGCGTAAACTCTAATATATCCAATTCCATTTACAGTACGGTACACATGACTTATTCCTTTATTTCTTATATCCTTTTTAATTCCAATGACCATTCCACCGCTAGCTCTTCCGTATTGGTTACTTCTCGTTGCTGGTTTCCAATATGTATCATATCCATAAAAGTAGTTAGTTGTTAGTTTAGTTTAGTGATATGTGTTTCAATTAATGCGAATACATCATTTTGCCGCAAATATTGGAAAAAATCAGGATATAAAAATTTACTTTGCAGGCCATGAACATTGTAGGAGATGAGACTAATTTTTGTATTTTGGCAGGGTGTTTTTATTAGTTTGTTTGAAACTTTGTCGACTTATAATCTATGGAAATCAATTTAGCGTCGTTTCCATACAGTTCCCTGAGAGCATTTCCACCTTCCTGCTGGTCTTGCATCAACTTTTTTTCGCGGTTCCACCTAAACCATTTATTCCCGATTTTTAAGCTGTCATCCCTCACCATAATTGGATGTTATTTGTTAGTAACCAATATCGGCGATTTAAGCTGAAGCATCACCCATTTGTTTAGTTGGCGGTCCGAATTGAGATCGCGCTCTTTGTAGATTGATGAACCTGTCAGCTTCTTTTTGCTTTTCAAAACCGAATGCAAATCCTCTTCCGAGTCGAACTCAACCAACGCGGTCATCATTATTATCTATCAAGCATTTGTTTGCTGCCAACTTATCGTTTGTTTGTTGCCAACCCTTGCCGATAGGCTGTGGTCAGGGTTGCGCATACGGAATGTCTTACGCTTCATCTTGGCAACAGCAGGGGTTGGTTCCAGAGCAGGAGATTGTTCAGAAATGACTGAAGCCCCCTTTGAGGCAATATTCGAGACAAAAGCAAATTTTTTGCGGCCCAAGTCTTAGTGTCTTCATCCATGCCAAAAAAGTTAATAATAAATTAACTCTAGCATAAATGATGCACCAATTTACAATTTGAGAAGTAATTAAAATAATACAAAAATTGAATCAAAATAGTACAATAGCAGTAAAAGTTACCAGTTACTTTTTATTGCAAAAACGCGGATTTGACGAAATTGACGAAAGCTCATAGAATTAGATGCGACAGCACTCGATGAAGGACAAACGCGAACTGTAATATTAAGTAAATTCGAACTACATAAGTGGCGCAACAGTTGTTTTCAAATTCGGAATGATAATGCTAGCTTTAAATTCCGAAAAAAAAAAAACAGGAATTCTTTGGTGGGCTAGAGAGGATATGCTCAAATTATCTTACAAGGATAAATTATCGGCTATTATTAATTACAAAGCGTTGTGTGTTATCAGAACTTGCTCAGCTGTTCGGTCTTTTAGTGTTCTTTAGTCCAGATACTAGGGAAGATCTTCATGCAAGAGTTGTGGTTACCTAAGACCGATTGGGATGAAGAGCTTCCAACAACGTACAAGAGTCAATGGTATAGAGAAGAATTAAAACTAGTCTATTAGGACTATGCATTAATTTTAAAGGTTTTTTCACCAAAAATGGGGCTTTATTTCGATTTCAAAATGGATTGATACATCATTCAAAGTACTGTCCGTCGCTAGCCACAACCTTTTCCCATCTTTCTTTCAATTTCCGTATTCCGTTTCTCCAAAATTCCGGCTTCTGGGCGGCTATGAATGAATCGATCCATTTTTTGGTCTCTTCATATGAAGAGAAGCGGTGTCCAGCCAGCTTACGCTGCATCTCCCGGAACAAGTGGTAATCCGAAGGAGCAATGTCTGGGCTGTACGGCGGGTGGGGTAGCACTTCCCAGTTGAGCGTTCCAAGGTATGTTTTGACGACCTGTGCAACATGCGGCCGAGCGTTGTCATGCTGCAAAATAACCTTGTCGTGTCTTTCGACCGTTTCCGGCCGTTTTTCAAGCAATGCTCGGCTCAAACGCATCAATTGACGTCGGTAGACTTCCCCAGAGATGGTTTCGTTGGGTTGGAGCAGCTCATAGTACACCACACCCTTCTGATCCCCCCAAATACAGAGCATGACCTTCGAACCATGAATATTCGGCTTGGACGTCGATGGCGCCGGTTGGCCGGGCTTGACATATGTTTTTTTACGCTTTGGGTTATCGTAATGGATCCACTTTTCGTCGCCAGTCACAATACGATGCAAAAAACCCTTCCGGCCAAGTCGTTCAAGCAGCAATTCGCACGTGAAAAATCGGCGTTCGACGTCTCTCGGCTTCAACTCGTATGGCACCCAATTACCTTGCTTTTGGATCATTCCCATCGCTTTGAGACGTCTGGAAATGGTTGCTTGGTCAACGTCCAACGTTTCGGCGAGCTCTTCTTGCGTTTGGCACGGGTCTTGGTCCAGCAATGCCTCCAATTCTGCGTCTTCGAACCATTTGGGCTGGCCAGGTCGCTCCTTGTCCTCGGTATCAAAAACACCACTTTTGAAGCGTCGAAACCAGTACTCACAGGTTGAAATCGATGGAGTATGGTTCGGGTAGGCATCCAACAGCAATTGACCGGCTTGGGTGGTATTTTTCTTCAAATTGAAGCAAAAAAGCAAGGCTTCCCGCAAATTGCGTTTTGACGGCACGAAAGTTGACATACTCGGAGCACAAAAAAACTATGTTGTGTACACTTCAGCGAAATGACAGATACTGGTAAACAAAGCCTAATGATGAGGCTTTGACGTGAATATAGTACAGTATTGCCAGATGCGATACTGTTGTAAATAACGCCATCTGTGTGCAACCTTTAAAATTAATGCATAGTCCCAATATTTTCAGTACCTCGATCGGTTATTCCAATGACGCTCGGAAAGATCTGGTGGAACTTTATTGATTCTCTTATGCCTCGTGTCTGGCTTATGGTGGAGTAGGCTATGCACGTACAGAAGATAAAATGGGAACTGTCTGTATACGGTTAGAGCTGTGAAATCCAGGGTAGCGTCTGTAAGGCCGAATTCATTTCCACGATTGGAATTACGAGTCACTACAGATGGAGCAATTAAGGGCAAGAATCAAGAGTAGTATTCATTTAAAAGTGGTTCGAAGCAAATTTTTCACGGATGGCTCAGAATCAAGAGTTATCCAAAAAGAGGATTTGTACAAAGTAGAATCGAAGTTGAATCGGCAGAAATTCTGTTGCGCGGATTATATCCGACTGGGCTAAAAAAGGCTACACTACATCATGGTCCTGAATTTCTCAGGGAAGATTCGCAGAAATGGCCAAACCAAAAATTGGATAATGGTTCGGACAGTACACCAGAACAAAAAAAGTACCATTTTTCTCTTATTGTAATGTAATTGAAACTGCCGATAAAATCGGAGCATCCAATTTGTTTATGATTTTCTGACTCAACCAAAGTTGAAGCCTTTAATAGCTAGTGAATTAGAAATCGGGTTAAGATATATTTTTCATAACATCAGAAGTTCATATTTTCTGCTGAATTTATTGAACTTTCCGAGCGGAAATCGGTAAGCTCAGCAAAGGTACAAAAATTGAATCCGTCAATAGAAAAAACGAAGGCGTGTTAGTTATGCTAGTGAAACATCCCTTGTTATCCAACAATCATGCAGGTGTGGAGGCATTATTTGGTTATATGCACCGAAACAAGTTACATGGTGGATCGTAAGCTGTAAGCGCTTTAGTGCGACAGAGATGCCAAGAGTCGTGTTCGCAGAACCGTGAGAAGTTGTAAGGTGTGTTTCCGGATGTGGCCAGTAACTGCCACTCAAATCATGGGATCCTTGCCGCCGGATAAAGTTTAAGTTTTAAAGTGGGGATTATGTTGGCGCCTTCCTAGTTGAAGACAAAAGCTCGCTGCTACAAAACTGCGTCTTGGTCTAGAGTGGGAAGAAATAAGTAAAGTAAACTAACTATTGGGAGCACAATTTATTGGGACTATGCATTAATTTTAAAGGTTGCACACAGATGGCGTTATTTACAACAGTATCGCATCTGGCAATACTGTACTATATTCACGTCAAAGCCTCATCATTAGGCTTTGTTTACCAGTATCTGTCATTTCGCTGAAGTGTACACAACATAGTTTTTTTGTGCTCCGAGTATGTCAACTTTCGTGCCGTCAAAACGCAATTTGCGGGAAGCCTTGCTTTTTTGCTTCAATTTGAAGAAAAATACCACCCAAGCCGGTCAATTGCTGTTGGATGCCTACCCGAACCATACTCCATCGATTTCAACCTGTGAGTACTGGTTTCGACGCTTCAAAAGTGGTGTTTTTGATACCGAGGACAAGGAGCGACCTGGCCAGCCCAAATGGTTCGAAGACGCAGAATTGGAGGCATTGCTGGACCAAGACCCGTGCCAAACGCAAGAAGAGCTCGCCGAAACGTTGGACGTTGACCAAGCAACCATTTCCAGACGTCTCAAAGCGATGGGAATGATCCAAAAGCAAGGTAATTGGGTGCCATACGAGTTGAAGCCGAGAGACGTCGAACGCCGATTTTTCACGTGCGAATTGCTGCTTGAACGACTTGGCCGGAAGGGTTTTTTGCATCGTATTGTGACTGGCGACGAAAAGTGGATCCATTACGATAACCCAAAGCGTAAAAAAACATATGTCAAGCCCGGCCAACCGGCGCCATCGACGTCCAAGCCGAATATTCATGGTTCGAAGGTCATGCTCTGTATTTGGGGGGATCAGAAGGGTGTGGTGTACTATGAGCTGCTCCAACCCAACGAAACCATCTCTGGGGAAGTCTACCGACGTCAATTGATGCGTTTGAGCCGAGCATTGCTTGAAAAACGGCCGGAAACGGTCGAAAGACACGACAAGGTTATTTTGCAGCATGACAACGCTCGGCCGCATGTTGCACAGGTCGTCAAAACATACCTTGGAACGCTCAACTGGGAAGTGCTACCCCACCCGCCGTACAGCCCAGACATTGCTCCTTCGGATTACCACTTGTTCCGGGAGATGCAGCGTAAGCTGGCTGGACACCGCTTCTCTTCATATGAAGAGACCAAAAAATGGATCGATTCATTCATAGCCGCCCAGAAGCCGGAATTTTGGAGAAATGGAATCCGGAAATTGAAAGAAAGATGGGAAAAGGTTGTGGCTAGCGACGGACAGTACTTTGAATGATGTATCAATCCATTTTGAAATCGAAATAAAGCCCCATTTTTGGTGAAAAAACCTTTAAAATTAATGCATAGTCCCAATATTATTTATTAATTCGATTCGTTTTTTTTTTTTGTTCAAGAAAGTGTTTTTTTTATTGAAAAATAGTAAAAAAAAAATACATCATTCAAAGTATTGTCCGCCGGAAGCGACTACTTTTTCCCATCTCTGGTAATTTTCGAATACCATCTCTAAACAATGAGTCCTCTCTGGCCTCGATCCAATCATTGAGCCATTTTTCGATTTTTTCAAAAGACCCGAACCGGTGGCCCCCAAATCGTTTTGCATCCGTCGAGAAAAAGCCTGTAGTCGGAAGGAGCAAGGTCTGGAGAATACGGCGGGTGGGGTAAGACCTCCCATTTCAGCGTGAACAGTTCAAATTTCAGTTCGATAACACAAAAAACAAAAAAGTTTGGGTTTTGGGTTCGTATGGGAGCTATACGATCCAGTAACTCTAGGGTCTTGAAATTTACGCATCTTATGGAGATGGATTAGAAACTTATAGTATATAAATTTTAATTCAATAGGACAAAAAACTAAATATAGTTTTTCTAATAGGAACATGAATTTTAATGGTTGGTTTGTATGGGAGGTATCCCTAGTGGTCTGATTCGGCTGGTTCCGACAAATGTACTGCGCCTGTCTTGGCAACTGATAGTGTCCAAGTTTCATTTCGATAGGACAAAAACTAAAAAAAATTTTCTAATAACATGAATTTTTTGTGTGTTTGTATGAAAGGTACCCTGCCCCCTAGTGCGCCTATTCGGCTGGTTCCGACAAAAAAGTAAAAAGAAAGGTGCAAAATGTCAGCTCTCCAGCTCAACAACTGAGTGACTAGTTTGCTAGTTTGTCGCCTTCTGCCTGTTACAATTTCATGACAAACTTATGCGTGAAGAGTATAAAAATTGAGATTTATTAACGTAAAACGAATGTCATGTTTGGAATTGGCTTTTCTCACTAATGTATCAGCTCAACCAGACCATAGCGTTATTAAATTGTTTTTATTTTTATATTATTTTATAGGATGTAACAGACACACGTGGCAATGAATTTGAAGAATTCTGCTTGAAAAGAGAATTACTCATGGGTATTTTCGAAAAAGGGTGGGAGCGCCCATCTCCGATTCAAGAAGCTGCCATACCTATTGCTTTAAGTGGAAAAGACGTATTAGCTCGAGCCAAAAATGGGACTGGAAAAACTGGGGCTTATTGCATACCGGTATTGGAGCAAATTGACCCTTCAAAGGACTATATCCAAGCGTTAGTAATGGTTCCAACAAGGGAACTTGCTTTGCAAACCTCCCAAATATGTATCGAACTGGCCAAACATTTGGATATTCGCGTTATGGTAACAACAGGTGGAACTATTTTAAAAGACGATATATTGCGCATATACCAGAAAGGTAAATCAAAATTTCATTTTGTTTTTGCTGTGAACAATTAATATAAACCACATAGGAAACCTTTCCAACTTATATTGATTGTTACAATATACACTTTCTTATGAAATCTCGTTTTATGAACCTCTTTTTTTTTCGTGCGCAACAGAAAACTTTAAAGTAATAACAAATTTAATATAAATCGTAAGTAATCAACTCATTCATACTGGATACCTGCTTGTCGTAAACTGTTGTAGAAAGGTTCTAAATAACGGGTGATTTAGTAATTTATTTTTTTGGCAACATTTTTTAACAGATGACGCGGTTTACGTGCCTTGCGTTACTGTCAAACACGTTAAGTTTGGTCTATAATTTAACCATGAATCGACTTACAAACGAACAGCGTTTACAAATTATTGAATTTTATTATCAAAATTCATCCTCGGTAAGGCAAGTGTATCGTGCACTTCTTCCATTTTATAGCGACAAGCCCGTGACGATTGACGCTCTGGAAGCCAATATTGAACAATTTATTCGTGAGATACCGGGCCGATATGTTGGAGAGAGTATGCCAAAATTGGACCCAGCGTATGGACTATTTGCAGGGCAGCCGCGGCCAAGATTTACATAATATTATCTTTACATTAAAATTTCAATCGTTTTATCGACTCAAAAAAAGATTTCATAAATTTTCTGAAAAAATCCCCGTCATGTATTGGGAGCACAAATTAGTTCGGTCCGTTTTTAAAAGATGACTCCACTTGCAAGTTGAGGCCGTTTTTGGAAGCGATTGCCTATTCCATTGGAAAGGTTTGACATCTGTCAACAATAATTAGTGTGCATCAGCGTCTGTTTCTGACAACAACACTGTTTTTTGCCCCTTCGAAAATGTCCGGATTTGGGTTAAATAAACAGCATTTGCGGGAAATTTAAATTTTCTTTTTTAATGGGAAGAAAAGTGCAGTTGAAGCCCATCGAATGCTTGAGGAAGTTTATGGTGAATCTGCTTCGACCGATAAGTCATGCAGAGAGTGGTGCCAAAAGCAACTGCCAAACGCAAACTGAACTCGCAGAATCGTTGGAAGTGACTCAGCAAGCAATTTCCGTTCGGTTAAAACAATTGGGATTTATTCAAAAGCAAGGATATTGGGTGCCGTACGAGTTGAAGCCGAGAGATGTCGAAAGGCGATTTTTTGCTTCGGAACTGCTTCTTGAAAGACATCAAAGGAAGGGATTTTTACACCGGGTCGTGACAGGAGATGAAAAACTATGTACTACGATAACCCCAAGAAGAAAAAATACTATGCCAAGCCTGGTGAACCCGTTCCATCATCGCCTACATCGACACCAAAGCAAAACATCCACGGTTCTAAGGTCATGCTCTGCATATGGTGGGACCAGACGGGTGTGGTATATTATGAACTACTAAAACCAAACGTAACCATTAATGCGGAACGTTATCGACTACAACTAATGCGTTTGAGCCGTGCATTTCGTGAAAAACGGCCAGAAACGGCCGAAAGGCATGACAAGGTGATTTTGCAACATGACAACGCTCGGCCCCACGTAGCTGTAAAGGTCAAAAATTACCTGGAAACGCTGAAATGGGAGGTCTTACCCCACCCGCCGTATTCTCAAGACCTTGCTCCTTCCGACTACAGGCTTTTTCTCGACGGATGCAAAACGATTTGGTGGGGGGCCACCGGTTCGGGTCTTTTGAAAAAAATCGAAAAATGGCTTAATGATTGGATCGAGGCCAGAGAGGACTCATTGTTTAGAGATGGTATTCGAAAATTACCAGAGAGATGGGAAAAAGTAGTCGCTTCCGGCGGACAATACTTTGAATGATGTATTTTTTACTTTTTTTTCAATAAAAAGACACTTTTTTTTAACACAAAAGAACGGACCAAATTAATTTGTATTCCTACTACATATGTGGAAATGCATATTAAAAAAAAAAAAAAAACAAATCCAACGGGGGAAAAAAGGGGATTAGAAAATTCAGTTGCTGCGTCTTATAGTATATTTAAGAGCATCGTGTAAATGTCAAGCGAAACGAGTTTTAATGCAGTGCGGTTTGGTCGACTTTTGTACTTGCAATTGGGGTTTGAATATGGGGAACTATAATTAATATAATGTCTAATTTTGCTTAAATCAATTGTGGCATAAATTCATCACAATTAAAAATGCCGCCAGAGAGTATACCTACCTACCCTTCTGTAGATATCAGCTCTTCATTCACTTAAAAGTTTCATATATAAGAGTACCATGTAGAATACAACATGCGTATCGCCATGGTCGGTGTATTACGTGTTGAAAAAGTCGATGAAATTTTACAACTAATGGAGCGAGGCCGGCAAGTAAGCTGTCGGGAGATAGCGGAGGATCCAAACATCAACCGTATGGCAGTTTCGAATCATCTAAATAGAGCAGGCTACTCAAAGAAGCTCAATGTTTTGCTGCCACATGAATTAACTCAAAGAATACTAATTGACCTCATAACCATCAGTGAAACGCTGCTGAAACGTAACGAAATGGAACTATTTTTGAAGCGAATGATTACGGGCGACGACAAAAAGATTAAATGAGTGAAAATCCAACTCAAGCGATCATGAGCAAAGGCGGGTGACCTTCCAAAACGACTTGAAAGCCTGGATTGACGGATTGAGTGTTTGGTGGGATTGGAAGAGTATTGTCTATTATGAGGTGTGGAACTTGGCGAAACTGTCAATTCGGTCCTCTACTTTGTTTAGTAGTAGTATTTTAATAATAACGTCAAATTTAACCAAGTTCCCATAGGGCAAATAAGCGAAAAAAAAAAATAATGGCCCAAGTGCGAGGCAGACTCATACATGGAGGGTTCCGTACCTAATTGGGATTTGCATGGGAGGTACTGTAGAATCTCGAAAAAGTTTATATCTCCGTTAACTTAACCTAATTTCAGTGTCCACGTACCGCTCTAAAAAGTTAAATTTTAGTTAACTTTTCTGAGCGTATGAATTTTGTAAATCAACCGTTTGTTTGGCGACACAAGCAACTGCAAACTCTCTAATTCGGGTATTTCCCGAATTTCTTTTCTGTTTCTAAAGAAGCCATCTCAATATTAAAGAAAAAACGTCATGAAATTTTTGAAGCAGTGGCACACACACATGAGCAGTGGCACAGCACATAAGAAAACAGTCCATAAACCAGAATAAAGATCTTGATGAAAACTTGTATAAATGGTTCTTAAACCAACGACAACGTAACTATGCAATGTCTGGTCCAATTTTAAAATCTAGAGCTACGCTCGAAGTAAATTGTTATGCAACATTGTCGCACAAGAAAATGTTCCGATTGACAAAATTTCGAAGGCTCACTCAATTCGTCATGCCATTTTGATGAGTAAATCAGTGTGGGATGAATTGCTGCAAGCCGTTCTTGTAAAAGCATGGTATAAAATAAAAAAGTGGGATAGTGATCAATACGATAGTGAAGACGACATCCCGTTATCTAAATTGATTGAATCAAATAGGGCTTACGACGATACACTTCGAGAAATTCAATTGTTGATGTCGAAGTTGGGTGATAATGTTGACATTAGCATTGATGAAATTGAAAATTGGAACAAAGATGAAATAACGCAAGACAACGAAGATTACGAAGTGTCTGATAATGATACCGGCGAATCAATTATCGAGCAAGATATTGAGCAACCGAAAGTGAGTCTTTCAGAAGCAGTTGAAAGCATCAATACCTTGATAAAATGGTATAAAAAAACTAACGATGTAACAGGTGGCAGACCTTGTCGATAAGCGTACAAAAATGGTCAAAAACTATTACACAAAAACAAAAAAAAAAACAAAAAAAAAAACTAAACGATGGACTGCTTCTTTAAACCACTTTAAACAAATTAATATTATTTGTGCACAAAAACGGTCAGGATAGGCTGTGAACTTTAAACCAGCCGGTACAAATTAAATCCAAGTTTCATTTTTGTAATAATGAAAACTAAGTCTTTGAAATAACTTTTGTGTTTTATTTCCAAAATCCATGTTTATTATATTTTTTCCATTTTTGAAAACCGCTTAATATTTAATATTAATATTTCGGAAAAGTTAATTACCCTTGGGACATTTCGGTTAACTTTTTCGAGATTCTACAGTAGTAGAATTGATTGATTCCAACAAAAGTACCGCGCCTCTATCAGAAACTTATAGTGTCTACATTTCAGTTCAATAATCAAAAACGAAAAAAAAAAAAAAAAAATCGAATAAAAACCTGAATTTTATTGGTGGGTTTGTATGGGAGGTAACCCCCTAGTGGTTCGATCAAACTGAAAATTCGACAGTATAAGTTTCTGATATATACCAATCACCCAAATTTCAAGATTTGTTGCTCGGATAGAACTTCACCTTCTGTGAGTATTTCAACTCTCTAGCTATTACGGTTCATGAGATATGACCCGGGGACGGACGGACGGACGAACAACGAAGCCTTTGCAATAGGGTTCCTTTTGGGTCCGGAACACTAAAAATCATTTAATTTCTATTGAGATTTACAAAGAAAAATAACGGACTCGGATCAACAATCCACAGATGGAACAAGTGCAGCTAAAAGTAAACTAACAACAAAGTTTGATACCCAACAGAAAGAGAGATGTGATGGATATGCAGAAATAATGCAGTTTGCCATTAATGCAAAACTACAAAAACAAAGTACAAGGACAGAAGAGGAAAAATTATTAAAAATCTTTTATATGAGCCGTGTATTTTAAAAGTGGCAGAAGTCACTACTTTTTCAAAAAAATCAAGTTAATGATAACATTTGACTTACAAATTAACGGGAGCTTCAATTTTAAAAAATATTCCAATCAATATGATGAAAAGTATCGAAATTATGTTCAAGTGAAGTTTTGCTAGTTAGCGTTATAACAACAGTTTATGACTGGATTCGACTCACGCTCAAGGCAAGGTTTTGCACTTATCTAATTTCCTCCTTTCCTTCTTCTCTGAGCTGAAGGCTTCTGATGCTATTGCTAATATTAAAAAATATTAGGTTATAATTTGTAATTATATATAATCTTAGTTCAAATAAATAGAAACTGTTTATTTTGAAAGTGGCGCAAGTGGCTGTACTCAGCAAACTAATTGCATGGATTAGTGGAAAAGAGATAGAACTAATGTTTTACTTCTAAATAGTATAATAACAATAACATTTTATTAAAAGTGAGATAAATGTGTCTGAAGAATTGTTTTGAATTATTTTTAGTATTGTTTAAGTAGCGGTTACCAGTGGACATGTGGTGGGAAATAATAGTGCAGTTTCGTAGATTATACTCGTATTACATTATATAATGTTATCAGATAGTGAATTAAGTAAAACATACTTATTTTAGTTACGGAATTAGGTGGCTTTCAATGCAAATTATTATTTTATATAAATATTCCCTGTAATGCGAAATTTTATCAGATGAAGAAACAACTTCTGTGGAGTCATTAGAAGAAGAAAACAACTAAATCAATGTGATTCTTTTTATACATTAAAAAAGAAAAACGGGCCAAGTGCGAGTCAGACTCGTACACGGAGGGTTCCGTACCAGATTAGGCTTTGTATGGGAGGTACTCCCTCTAGTGGTCGAATTTGACTGATTCCAACAAATGTATCGCGCCTATATAAGAAACTTATAGTGTCTAAATTTCAGTTCAATACCTGAATTTTTTTTTTTTTTTGTTCCCGATTGGATATGTACTTTTGTTTTCGTACATCTTATATCTTAAATATATAAAATAAAATATATATATAAAGAAAACACTAAGTACATTTTTAACAATAAGAGGGGAAAAGGCAGTGGACAATATCGAAAATTTTCGAATTGTTTTTTGAATAATGATACTGGGTGTCTTAGGCCTCATTTTTGAGAGCTACTTGCGGCAGGCCAACAACCGCAAGATGCCTCTCAGCACCACCCGTAAGCTATGTTAGGTCAGATCGACTGGTCTGCTTCGTTTTAAGCATCTACGTCTAGACTATTCGTGAGGTGGAAGGTCTGTTATTTCTAGATTGGTATGTCGCTCTAATGTTTTGTGGTACCTCCTGCTAGCATTAATGATTTCTTCCTGAATCATAGTTACGTCGAGGTCTTTGTGAGTTTCATAGTTAGATATAAACCAGTCCGTATTAACTATTGATCGAAGTATTTTCGATTGTTGACGCTGAATAATGTTAATGTTAGTTTTCTTGGCTGTACCCCATAATTGCATGCCGTACGTCCATATAGGCTTAATTACACTATTGTATATTACCAATTTCCCATTGGTTGTTAACTTAGATCTACTGTTAAGAAGCGGGTATAACTGCTGTTGATCTCTCTGTTTTTGGATATGATGTTTCCACGTCAGTTTAGTTAGCAAAACCGGCACGTAAGCTGTCAGGAGATAGCGGAAGCACTACACATCAACCATATAACAGTTTGGAATCGTTTAAAAAGAGCAGAGCAAAGAAGCTCGATGTTTGGGTGCCACATGAATTAACTCAAAGAAATTTAATTGATCGAATAACCATCAGTGAATTGCTGCTGAAACGTAACGAAATGGAACCATTTTTGAAGCGAATCATTAAGGGCGATAAAAAATGGATTAAATATGAGAATATCCAACGCAAGCGATCATGTGCAAAGGTCGATGACATTGCACAACCGACTTCGAAGCCTGGATTGACGGTAAACAATGTTATGTTGAGTGTTTGATGTTATTGGAAGATAATTGTCTATGAGGTGCTAGAACGTGGCGAAACTTTCAATTCGGTCCTCTACTGTGCACAACTCGGCAGTTTGAATGAGGCAATCAAGGAAAAGGGAACAGAATTGGCCATCATGACAATGCTAGACCACACATATTTTTGACGACCCGGAACAAATTGATGGAGCTTGGTTGGGAAGTTTTGTTTCATCCGCCTTATAGCCCGGACCTTGCACCCTCCGACTACTATTTGTTTCCGTCTCTGCAAAACTTCCGTCATGGTAAAAAATTGGACGACCGAAAACCGTTAAAAATCACTTGGCCAAGTTTTTTGCTGATAAAAAGGTCATAGATAATAATAGCCAATATGTATTTGATTAAAATTGATTTTTTGTCGAATCAGTCCACTAGGGGGGGTACCTCCCATACAATCTACCTATTTAAATTCAGGTTCTTATTAGAAAAACTTTTTTGTTTTCGTCCTATTGAACTAACATTTAGAGAATGTAAGGTTCTAATCAATGTCCATAAAATTCGTAAATATCAAGACCCTAGAGTTACTGGATCGTATACAATACAAACCCAAACCCAAATTTATGTTTTCATTAAAATAACTTTTTTGTTTTTTGTGCTATCGAACTGAAAATTGAACAGTATAAGTGTCACACATATTCAACAAACGTGTAGATTTCAAAATCCTACAATTACTGGATTTAAAGCTCCCATACAAATATTTCGTTGTAAACATAAATCAAATTTTAGAAATAATGACACTTTAATTTTTCCACCACAGTTAAGTCGTTCGCCGTTGTTCTTATTTTTACGAACACGTTTGTAGTATGTACTTATTGCTATTTGTGTGGAACAATACAATAAAGACACAAAAGGGACACTAGGAAAAATTACTTACTCAAAATAAATTAGTTGTTCTAATGTAAGATGCATCGATCACATATCGAATGCTTATCCCAGATTAAACCAACTATACAGTGGATTGGTTTAATGTAGTAAACTTTGAGGAAAATATAATCTTAAAGAAAACAAATTAAAATATTCATATGATATGTATTAAGTTGAAAAAATGTTTAGTATTCCCTTAATAACAAAAAAGTATAATTCTATTCTTATTACTTACAGTACAACTAATCATTGCTACGCCAGGACGCATTTTGGACTTAATGGACAAAAAAGTCGCCGATATGACTCATTGCAAAATATTGGTTTTAGATGAAGCAGACAAACTTCTATCGCTTGACTTTCAAGGCATGCTGGATCATGTAATAATGAAATTACCGAAAGATCCACAAATTCTTTTATTTTCTGCAACTTTTCCACTTACTGTCAAAAACTTTATGGAAAAACATTTACGAGAACCATATGAAATTAATTTAATGGAAGAACTCACACTGAAAGGTGTAACTCAATACTATGCATTTGTCCAAGAAAGACAAAAAGTTCACTGTTTAAATACGCTGTTTTCGAAGCTGCAGATTAATCAATCTATAATTTTTTGTAATTCAACTCAACGTGTGGAACTCTTAGCAAAGAAAATAACAGAACTAGGATATTGCTGTTATTATATTCATGCGAAAATGGCACAAGCCCATCGGAACAGAGTATTCCATGATTTTCGACAAGGCTTGTGCAGAAATTTAGTATGTTCAGATCTGTTTACGCGAGGTATTGATGTACAAGCCGTCAATGTTGTAATAAATTTCGATTTTCCTAGAATGGCAGAAACGTATTTACATCGCATTGGTCGTTCTGGGCGGTTTGGACATTTAGGTAAGTACCAATAAAAATAGATTAACAAGACAAAACTCTAATTTCGGAAAAATTTTGAAAAAAAAAAGAAAAATTAATATGAATATTAATTGCCTTTTCAATTCGATATATAAAGTGCCGCTTAAATACAAAAGACACGCAATATTGTGCATTATTGTAATATTATCAATAAATATTTGTTTTAAATTTGGTTTTAGCACAATTTTAGTTTGAATTTAACTGAAAGTGTAACAACAGAAATTGACAGTTTTTCTACCTGTAATTTTAATAAAACGAATTCATATCGTATTTACACATTAATTTCTTTGATTGTTGTAGAGGAATTACTACTTGTTTTTTAATTATCAATCCATATATCTAATACGTTCAAAATGCCACACATTCTTCCAATGTGGCTCAGGAAATCAAGCAGGTTGGACAGCCCTGGACTGGACAATTCTCTATCTTTCTGTTAATAAGTTCGTCTGATTAATTTTTTCGCAACAAAAATTTCACTCTAATTGTTTGAATTGTTATTTCGAAACCGATTTTTTTTTTCTTTGTTTACCCAACCTCCGCCTCCGCTAACATTCGTTTCCATGATGTCAAACTCGGAACATCCGCCTCCGTTAAAATGGGTTCCTTTTAGTTATAATTTTTGTTTGCTGTAAAGGTCTTTTAAGTTTGTTCACATTCCAAAGTAGTCAATATTAAAAATTAGTGTTTACATACACACAGCGTCAAAAGAAAGTAAACACAGTGTTTTGAATTAGAAGTTTTATAATTATGTATTAATGAATACAAAATAAAAAGTTAGTATGCAGAATTCAAGGCTTACATTTTAGTAGTCGATTTCAATTTAAAGTGTAATCAAAATCAATACACAACCAAAAATAATTCACATTCATTAAAAAATGTCCAAATTTTACGCGTCAAAAAAAGTGAACACTTCACTTTTATTTTTCTTTTTTTTTCTATATTTCGGGGAATAACCTAATTTTTTAAAGAAAACAATTATTACTCATGTGCTTTGTTATGTTAAATGTTATTTTGAGTGAATTCCTAATATAGAAGTGTATGAAATCAAAAACAAGCAAACATCTAGAGGCACTCGAAAAATCATATTAGAATTACGAGAGAAAGGCAAATCTTTGCGTGAAATTGCCGAAATTT